>WBZZ01000831.1:0-70000 GCA_019918135.1 Paulinella micropora
TCTCTCTCTCTTCTCTGCTTGCCTTGTGTGTGCGTGTGTATTTGTTTCTTTCCAACTCTTCATACCAGACCCTCGCGCACACACACACATACATACATACATACATACATACATACATACGTACATACGTACATACATACATATATACATACAAACATACATACATACATACATACATACATACATACATACATGCATACATACATACATACATACATACATACATAAATACATCCATCCATCCATCCATCCATCCATACATACATACATACATACATACATACACACATACACACATACATACATACATACATACGTACATACATACATACATACATACATACATACATACATACATACATACGTACATACGTACGTAGGTACGTACGTACGTACGTACGTACCGTTACGTACGTACGTACCGTACGTACCGTCGGTACGTACGGTACAAAAAACATACGTATGTATGTACGTACAACACGTACGGTACGTATGTACGGTACCTACGTACGTGTACGTACGTACGTAAGTACGTGGTATACGTACGTGGTACGTACGTACGTACACGTAGGTACGTACGTGCGTAAATACGTACGTACGTACGATACGTACGTATGGTATGTACGGTACGTACGGTGTACCGGACCGTGGGTACGTACCGTACGTAACGTACCGTACGCTCGTATGTACCGTATGTACCCTACGTACGTATTTACGTACTACATACATACATAATGTACGTACGTATTTACGTACTACAGACATACATACATACATACATACATACATACATACATACATAGATACATACATACGTAGATACATACATACATACATACATACATACATACATACATGCATACGTACATACATACGTACGTACGTACGTACGTTCATACATACGTACATACGTACATACATACATACATACATTACATACATACATACATACATACATACACACACATACATACATACGTACGTACGTACATACATACATACATACATACGTACATACGTACGTACGTACATACATACATACATATATTCATTCATTCATACATACATACATGCATACATACATACATACATGCATACATACATACACATACACAAACACTGTTTTGCTCAATGTGTTCAGGTTTGGGGAATTGTACATGACTGATACAGCTAAATCCAAGGATGTACCCATACATACCCGCAAAAGCCAACGTACGTATATATATACGCGTGCAAACATGAATACATGCATGCATGCAACATTCGCACATACATGCACACATACATACATGCACACATACATACATGCACACATACACACATACACACATGCATAATGCACACATACACACATGCACACATGCATTCATGCGCACATACATGCACGCATACATACATGCACACATATATGCACGCATACGCACATAGATACATACATGAATAAGTTAGATTTCCATGCTTGCATTCCTCCTAACCAGAGAAAAGTATCAGAAGAGGATTATTTTTGTTCTTATTGTTGTTGCCGTCGTTGTTGTTGTCGTTATCGTTGTGTGTGTTGTGGGGCTGTTAGGGAAGAGCGACCACCGTGCCTGGTTCAAGTTTTTCGCCTTGCTTGCCCTCGCTGCTGTAATGGGCTTCACACTTGCTCTCTTTGTCTCGCTTCCTGAGCCCAGGTCCCTCTTTGTCATCCTTTTGCCTATCTCTACATCTAGATATCTATCTCTGTTTATCTTCCCATCTTTTGAAGCGAATATCAAACATTTTTTTTCGTTCTGTCATAAATGCTGTAAATTTCACTTATGTTCTGTCGCAACTTTCTGCACCTCTTAAGTCTGGTGCCGATATTTTGCAGGCCCTCTTATAATTTGTTCCGTCGCCTTTTGAAAGCAGAGCAACCATTTCGCTTGGGGATTCCGACGCAGGATAATGGCGAATGCGCTGTATCGTTTTCTCAGCAGTGTACAGAAGTGGGTGAGGAAGTTGGCGCTTCTCTGGCCACTGAAGGAGGTGATGATCGACCTGCAGGAGCCCCGCTGGCCCCACCTCCAAGCCCGATACTCCCCGCTGGCACTCGTGTCGTCCTTATCAACCTGAAGAGAAGACCAGAGCGGCTGAAGGACATGCAGGCCGTGGCACAGCAGCTTCACCTTCTCGACCAGCTGTACGTGCAAGAAGCGGTTGATGGGACCAACATGGGAGAAGACGGCTTGCGTCGGTATGCCGTAGAGAAACTTGGCATTACCGCTGAGCTATCGTTTGAAGACGCAGGATGGGGAAATCCATACTCAGTGTTCGGCACGCTTTTATCTCACGCCACTGTTCTGGCCGATTTCTTAGAGAGCAAGGACAATTTTGCACTCGTGCTCGAAGATGATATTCATCTTGCAAAGGGTTTGGACGATGCCTTGCGCGCGCTAGCGATGCTGACGGAGCTGGATCCTCACAGCTTTGATATGATTTATCTAGAGTCACTCATGGTCAGAGACTTCGACCTGGTAGGCTCCGGCCGCTTCATGTCTTTGCACCCAAAAGCCAGCCCAGATTCGCCCGCAAAACTCATACCAGAGGTCTTGGGAATGGGTGCTATTCTCTACTCTCGCAAGGCGGCGGCGACGTTCATCGAACACGTGCGTCGGGCCCCTAATCGTCCTTGTGACCTGATCTGGTCTCTCATTCTACAAGATCCCCATCGCCAGGTGAGAGCGCTGGTAGCGGATCCTCCTGTGTTTCGCCAGTATCTCTTCAAGTACACCAGTGATAATCGCAAGACAGTCCAGCAAGTGCGCTTCCTCCTCTACCGGAGCGAGCACGGTGAAATGAAGGTATCAATCAATCATGCATGAAGCTTGAGGAAATGTTTCACAATGCAAAAGTTTCACAAATCATGCAAATTTATTTTCACGAGCCGCGAGCAAGATATTATTCTCACGGCATAGTTTGAAGAACATGCTGTAGTCTCGGATGCACAAACCACATTTGCTCAGCTTCTTAGTCAACGCTTGTTTCTGGCCCAACGCTTGCGTCCTAAACTGTATTAAAACGGGCTCGTAAGAAACTCTTGATCAGGGCTTTTCAAATGAGCCAGTGCACAATCAACACCACCAGAGTGGCTGCGAAACGACGCGCTTATAATCATGATCACTGCTTCTTGTACTGACTAACAAAGAACGTCTGCTGTGTAGGATGAAGAGCAAGTCTATTTGGAATGGTCGAAGGCAGCGGAGTTCTGTCAGGAAGTGGTGGACGCAAGTGAGGACCTGGAGGAAATGGTGGAACTCGATAGACTGCTCGATAGAATCCTCTGGCTCACGAAATCTAGATTGAACGGGACGATTATGGCTCGCGTGGTGAAAAGGCTGCAAATGGAGGACTTGCTAAGAGCTCTTCGGATTAAATTGAGCCGCTATAACATGTGCTGGGAAGCGATGGAGCTCAACCAAACATCAGGTTCGTCTGCTTGCACGTACGCGTATGTGTGTGTGTGTGTGTATTTGTGTGTGTGTGTGTATGTGTGTGTGCGTGTGTGTGTATGTGTGTGCGTGTGTGTGTGTGTGTGTGTGTGTGTGCGTGTTTGTATATATATATATACATAATATATATAGATATAGAATATATATATGTATATACATACATATATATATGTATATATATATGTATATATATATATACATATATAATATATATATATATGTATATATATACATATATATGTATATATAGATGAGTGTGTGTTTGTGTGTGTGGACTGTTTGAAAGGATACAATATACAAGATTTTAGTCCCTTTTGCTGTCTGCCTCAGATATTCGTGGAAATATGTGCCATCCTGCATGGGCCATGCTTTTGTATTTGCAGCAACGCATTCACCCTCACATCCATGTGCAGCATCCCTTCGTACTTAGATCGAACGCATCAGTGCATCTATCCATCGACTTATTATATCATATCATATCATGAATTCATATATGTATTACTTTCCGGCTAACACAGTTGTAGCTGCCCCGAGCTTATTATCTTGGCTTCCTACTTGAAAGCAAGGCATTTCATCGATCAAATAATAGTGCTGCGGAAACTTTAGAGTTGGGGAGTTGGGAGAGAGAGAGAGAGAGAGATAGAGAAAGGTGGGGGCAAGATAAGATGTGCAGGTGTTTTCTTTCCTGCAATCGCAAAGACTGGTGCAACAGAAAGTAGAAATGCAAATCATAATACTGCTAATCGCAGTCGGCTATACACCTGAAATGCTCTGCCTATCTGCATTGTGGGTTCTCTTTTGCAGGAATACTCCTGCAGACCGCCAGCACTGAAGGCTTTTCCATACACAAATGGATGGCTATGTAGGGCTACCTTGTTTCTTGCATTCTGCTACCGATGGATTTGTACCTCAGGAGCTACCGGCCCAGACTTCAGCTAGGCAGTGTCAAAACCTTACTCAGAAAGTTGGCGCTTCTCTGGCCACTGAAGCAGGTCTCCCTGCTGGCACTCGGGTCGTCCTTATCAACCTGAAGAGAAGACCAGAGCGGCTGAAGGACATGCAGGCCGTGGCACAGCAGCTTCACCTTCTCGACCGGCTGTACGTGCAAGAAGCGGTTGATGGGACCAACGTGGGAGAAGACGGCTTGCGTCGGTATGCCGTAGAGAAACTTGGCATTACCGCTGAGCTATCGTTTGAAGACGCAGGATGGGGAAATCCATACTCAGTGTTCGGCACGCTTTTATCTCACGCCACTGTTCTGGCCGATTTCTTAGAGCGCAAGGACAATTTTGCACTCGTGCTCGAAGATGATATTCATCTTGCAAAGGGTTTGGACGATGCCTTGCGCGCGCTAGCGATGCTGACGGAGCTGGATCCTCACAGCTTTGATATGATTTATCTAGAGTCACTCATGGTCAGAGACTTCGACCTGGTAGGCTCCGGCCGCTTCATGTCTTTGCACCCAAAAGCCAGCCCAGATTCGCCCGCAAAACTCATACCAGAGGTCTTGGGAATGGGTGCTATTCTCTACTCTCGCAAGGCGGCGGCGACGTTCATCGAACACGTGCGTCGGGCCCCTAATCGTCCTTGTGACCTGATCTGGTCTCTCATTCTACAAGATCCCCATCGCCAGGTGAGAGCGCTGGTAGCGGATCCTCCTGTGTTTCGCCAGTATCTCTTCAAGTACACCAGTGATAATCGCAAGACAGTCCAGCAAGTGCGCTTCCTCCTCTACCGGAGCGAGCACGGTGAAATGAAGGTATCAATCAATCATGCATGAAGCTTGAGGAAATGTTTCACAATGCAAAAGTTTCACAAATCATGCAAATTTATTTTCACGAGCCGCGAGCAAGATATTATTCTCACGGCATAGTTTGAAGAACATGCTGTAGTCTCGGATGCACAAACCACATTCTGTACTTCAGATGCATAAACCACCCTTGTTGAACTTATTCGTTCACAAAGCACAAATGAACTCGAGGACTTTTTGTTAGAAACTTTTGATAAGGGTTTTCAAATGAGCCACAAATTCAAACAACAACACTGAAGTAGCTGAGAAAACGACGCGCTTGAAACCACTGCTTATCGCACTGAGGAACTAAGAACGTCTGCTATGTAGGATGAAGAGCACGTGTTTTTGGAATGGTCTCAAGCAGCAGGCTACTGCCAGGAAGTGCTGGCCACGAGCAAGGACCGGGAGGACACGGGGGAGTGCATCAGAGTGCTGCGCCAAACCCTCAACTGGGCTACGCAATCTGCATCTGACGGGACGATTTTGTCTCGTGTGGTGAAAAGGCTACAAATCGATGACTTACTAAGTGCTCTTCAGACAAAGCTGGATCAGTCTCTTGACAAGAACAAACTTGCGCATCAGGCATTTGCGCTCACTACCCCCATCCTGACCGCGGGCAAAAACAACTGTGCATCCTGCGTACACGAGGACGCCCAAAAGGCGCTCCAGTTGTACCTGAATCGGACCTGGACGTACTTGGCAGAGAAATTCCTAAGCTTCCCCTCGCTGGGCTGCGAGCCCGACCTGGCACAACTCGCAAGCAGAGAAGAGTCCCAAGACTTGCAGTCTAAGAAATCATTTTGCGAGCCTGTCGCGGATGCAGTCTTCATCATCTCGCCCCGGGACGCGCTGGAGCCAATGTGGACACCCCTGATGTCGCTGGTCGCCCCTCACCTAGAAGTAATCGAGGCCTTTCCCGCAGACAAGCTTAACCCCCATTATCATAGTGCGGAGTACCGAATGCCCCGTGCGGGGACGTTCCAAGGTGACTCTGCTGCAATTCGAGCCCGTGTCAAGTCTCACCGCCGGGCGCTGCAGCGGTTCCTATCTACGCAGTACAAAACCTCATTGGTCCTGGAGCAAGAGGTGGAGCTAGCCTCGACGCTGTATTATCTCAGAAGCCACCGGCACACCCTCCCAAGCACATGGGAATGGAGCGGTTTAGCGTCCTCTCCGCAGTTCGCAGGGGAAGCAGTGCAGATCCACAGCAGCGTTTGGAAGTCGAGCCGCATCCAAAGTGCGTATGCCTATCTTATCACTCGCTCAGGCGCGGTGAAAGTTCTTAGTTACAGTCTGCCCATGTTCGGGTCTTTAGATGCCATGTTCTCACAGTTTAGCCTTGCTGGGAAAATGGACTGCTACTTTGCCAACCCTCCTTCGTTCTCTGACAACCAGAGTACAGATTTGAAGGAAGCACCAATACCTGAGGGATTTTCCTTGGAAAGAGCGTCCATCAGTAGGGCGTTGGCAGCAGAAAGCGAACTGCCCTTGAGTTTGGCTGAGAGCGAAGCTTGGAGGATACAGCAGCTCAGCTCTCTTTGTGGCCAGCAAGCGCAGCTGCCGCTCTGTGCTTCTGCCTCTGATGCTGATGTCCAGCGTTTAGAACAGAATCACTGCCGGGTTGTGGTTGGCGAAGGACCTTCCTCACATCATGCTGACACGGCAGAACAAGAGTTCATGACCAAATTCCCCCAGCAGCTGTCTCAGCTCGGTCTGGAAAGGCTGGTGGTTTGGGGTCTACGGGACAAGTTCCACACACACATGTTCTTGCATGCGTCTTTCCTGCGCGCGTTTATTCATATGCTGGGGATATCCCCCCAAACGGTCTCGGTTTGCCACCTGGACGAGTCGGACGGCCCTGCCGCCACTGCCTTACTGACGCGCGCCCTTGTCGTGGCGTCACCGCAGCATATGCTATTTGGGCACGACCCCGCGTTGTTGCTGCTGCCTGCGTCTGCGTCCAATATGTACATCATGCATGGCGACGTGCCCTTCCACCTGAAGCCTTTGCAGCTATCGGGAAGGCTGGTGCGGTGGCTAGTGTGGGGGCCGGCGGGCAGCACGCCGGTGGTCGAGTCCAAGGATTTCGTGCTGCCTAGTATGCCATGGCAGAGTAACCCGGACGAGTGCTGGCGTCCTGTCCGAACCGCTCCCACTCCCCAACACAAGTTCTTCTCTTTTTGCTCTCGAGAAATGATCATGGCGATGCCGTGGGCCACGCACTTGCTGCCCAGTGAAATCAGACAGCGCAAAGTAGAGCTAGAACGCATGCCAGAAAATCTGCATGAGGATGCTAAATCTAAAGAACCCGTTGTGTTCATTGGAAGCATCTGGACTGCAAATGCCGACAAATTCTTGGAGCTTCTGCAAGGCTGTGCGCAAGAGCAACAGAATGTGATTCGATACGGGCGTTTCAAGGCCGTTCACCCCGACCAGTTGAAAGGGCTGGAACCTTTCATGCAAAACGGCAGTTTGGTTGACATGGGAGCACTAGACTCAGAGCACCCTGTGCACGTGCACAACGTGCTGAGCAAGTCGCGCTTCGGGCTCTCCTTGCAGGGAGAAGTCCACCTCGGATCTGGAGGGCTGGATTGCTACATCGCAGACCGTGTGCTAAATGTGATTGGTTCGGGCCTTCACGTTGTGTCCAACAACCCATGCGCCAAGGAGCTGCTCAACTACAGCAACGCTGTGCATGTGGCCAACACATCAGACCTCTGCCGGGCTGGAGCACGGGCAGCAGCATCTCAGAGAGAACCGAACGGACGAGTAAGCCTGATGGAGCTGATGGAGCAGGTGGCTCGGCACCACACATACATGTCACGCTTTACCATGCTCCTCGAAGCGATGCTGGAGATTCAAGCAGAAACGTAAAAAAGATTTACACTAGGTATGAAGATGTTAGATCCCAGTTTATTCGACCCGCAGAGCCCGCTTCTGGCTTATTTTTCTTTTTTAGTATTTATTTTGGCAGGGGTTTACATGGCCTCGTGTGTCCATGCTCGCCTTCGGCATTTTTATTGAGAGTTGGTACACTGTTTAGTATGTGTGAGGCGGCTTCTTTGGAGTAGGGGGTTGCGTGAAGCCGAAACGTGATTATTGGCATATCTGATTTGAGTTTAATACTAGATTCATAGCAAGATGTCATCTTGGTCTGACGAAGGTCTTTGATCTTAGATATTATATAATATTAAATTATCATGATGTACAGAAGTTCTCGGTATGAAGCTTGGAGTCACTGCATCGGGTCTCTGCATGACCTTAAACTGTGACTGCTGGTTTCAAGAGTCTTTTCTTTTTTTCGCTTTTTGCATCTCTTGATACCTCTTCCATTTCATCTCTTCTGCTTCCCACTCAGCTCTATGAGTGGCAAGTATCAAGTTTTATTATATATTCATAAAACAGTGCTTGTGTAAAGAAACATTACTAGCCTCAGATAATCATTACTAACTATTAGGCTCTCTCTGAGCTGCCCGGCAGAGAGAGCCTCGAGCCATATTACTAGATACTCTGCAGGGCTGGCCATACGGGCAGCAGCAGCTCAGAGAGAGCCTCGAGTGGTTCAAGCGGCACCGTGCCAAGTTAGAGTGTAGGTGACTGGACCGCGGGTATAATATATATTATAGAACTTACGGTCAGCGACAGGCGGGCCGCGGCTGCCGCCCGCAGGCTGCGACCGCGTTGCAATATCATGATTGCTTGAATAGGAAGAATACTTGAATATTGATATTGAAAATCAAGTTCAACATGATTCTCAATATTAATATGACTAAGTTCAAAACTCCTTAGCTTACTGACTTCACATAGACTATTTATTAAATGATAGTATTATCATTTCTTGAATGCTTTAATGGATTTTGACTTGAATTTGCTTACTCGCAACACGCGGCAGCATGAGAGGCACTTAGGATAATAAATATTATTTTATTTAGTAACCAGTAATGCTTAATGGAAATACATGAAAGATCAAAGGACCGTTCGTACGACCCTCGCTCCCTTTCTTGCATAGAAAGACAATCGTATGTCATAAAACTATTCAATTATCGGAATGAATCATATACAGTGTGGGACCGAATTATTAATATTATGTTATATAAACTTTCTTCAAGTTTATACTTCAAGTTTTATATACTTCAAGTTTACACTTGTAAGTCTTGACTACCATCCTGTGAGAAAATTACCAACCTGCATTCAAATGAATACACACACGGCTATCATTTGATCTCAAAATACTTCCGAGAACAGGGAAGGTACCAAAAGACGCTGGGATGGTTAATTCCAGTTTATTTACTACGGTACACTTGCTCAACAGACTACTTGTCCCTTGCGAAACAATGCAAATTCTGAGAACTAACGAATAGTTATTCAAGTGCTACACGTGTTGTGTAGCAGTTGGAGTTGTTCAAGTTGGTCTGAGAAAAATGAAGGAAAATATGTTAAGTATTACCACTTTAACTAACCTATCTGAATTGTTTTACCATTTTACTTGGGGTGTTGACTGGAAACAGGAAAACACGGTTCAAGGAAATAAAGTATTACTTTTGTCGGTTATTATCAAAAGATATTATTTAATGTAAGCCGGGGTATTTATCCTTCCAATTCCGCAGCAGTATGAAAATAACATAATCTTCCTCCTCTACAAAGAGAGGAAACCAGTATGGCGGAAAATATAGGAGACTGTCAGAGCCAAGCAACAAAAAGGAAAAAGAGAGGCATTTCTCAGTGTCACCCCTAACGATAATATTATACGGCTTAAAAAAGTAGTACCGGTTATGAATCGTAATATTATCGTTTTCAACCTGCTCAAAAGTATATAAATAAAAATGTATATAACTACATCTTAAATAGATATAGCTCTTCTATACATCACTGTGTATAGGGTATAAGAAAAGGTCGCATATTTACCTATCTGCGCCTACAAACCCCCCTCCCCGTCTTATACGGGAACCGTAGTAAATAGGGGTAGATTGGTAAATATCGGCAAATGAGAGCGCACTTTCCGGGTCTGTTTCCTCAAGGGTGATCGACTCCTGTGGAGACAACCCATTGAGTAGCTTGTGTGACCGCTAAGTTTTTGCTCATCACCGTTGTACGTCCGGTGCTTACAAAATACAAATTTGAGTTTGGAGAGTTTCGAGTTCAAATTTGAATTTGAATTTTGAACTATCTCCTCCCCCTCTTCTATGGCGATCTGCCATAGACGTACAACGATCTGATCATGTCGCAGTCAAACCATCCCTTCGCCGTCTTAAGGATCTGTGATCCGAAAATTACTGGGCGATTTGTATCTGATCTGAAACAAATCTCCGAGCAGTTCTAAGGTTCCTCGTCCCTAGCATATGTCTCGGCCCTAATCCGTCCGAAGGATCTGTGATCCCGAGAATACAGGGAGGCATTGATCTCAATTGTTCAATACCCCCCGTGCATCCTCGTCCATCATAGGGATGAACGTGCGCTATGCCAATGTCAAGGGTGCCGTTGGCGTATTCGGCGTTGTTTGTTTGGTTTTGTTGTCTGCATACATTTTCTTATTGCCACCCGGCAAGTATCTACTTCGCTGTGGCGAAGGTAGAAGTGTCTAAGAATATATATACAACCCATTGGTTGGGTCTCAAAACGCGTCTACGCTTATTCGTCGAGGTATATTTCCTCGAGGGAGTTTATGAACTCCTCATCGGTAGACGGTGATGATGGTTGCCATCTCCATGTCACTGCGGGTTGGTCTTCCGCTGGCATGTCTAATTCCTGGTCCAGACTTTCTTTCAAAGCCCTCGCTTCCGACCAGGTCAAGTCTTCTCCGACTTCCGAATGCTGTGGCACGATACACCTTATGACTGGGGCGAATTGACCAATGATCTGCCCCAGCTGGTATTCGTACTGTTGCCTCCAGTACGGCCACTCACGTCGAAAGTGGTAGATATAATCCAACCGTTGAGTTATTTTGTGCCATGGAACTCATCGGCTTGGACAAGTCTGTCCCAACCCAGTGCGTCCTGTGTCCTGAATCGTTCGATCCATTGTTCGAAGCCTCCGATATGTGTTCGGAACGTTCTCGTCAGGATCGGCTAACTGGTTGGCGATGCGGGATGTCTTTGGATCGTCGCTCCTCGTCAACTGCCGGCATATCGTCAGCAGCCACGCGAGCCGATGCTCGTGTTGGAAACGTACGTAATACTGCTGCCGTAGCCGAGCCGCACCTCGGAAACGCTCAGGTATACGTCGTCTTATGCCTCGCGGCCTACATAGGGAGGGGAGGCTTGGGTATGCCTAAGACCTGCCTATAGTACGCGAGTACATTCTCTTCAACCCTGAGGTCCAAGGGTTTGTCATGTTTGCTCCGAAGGTAGTAGGCTCGGTATGCCTTGACTTCCTCGGGCAATGGGATACCCGAAAGTTCGAGCAGTCTGTAGTAAGAATTGATATCTTCCTGCGACCACACTGCAACTTTCTGAGCTGGTGTGGTTCAAGCAGACATCTCGGATCCTCCCAGATGCCGTAGAACCGGAGGGTGTGTTTTCGCTGATAGTCCTCCAATTCCACCCATCCTCGCAGCGATTTGGCTTGCTCAAACAAGGTTTTGGTAAATCTCACTCGGTCCTCATCCATCGACTTATACCGAGCGATCCCCGGTAACGGGTTGTCGCGAGACCCCCATGTGCGTGGGACATCCCATCCGAAACACGGCGGTAATTGTGCGCAAGATATCAATTCGATGTCATTGTTGTATGCGTGATCTGGACATCGGTGAGGCCCATATCGCTCTGGTGACGCATACGCTCTTTCCGTGAGGTGCCATCTCCGCGAGCATCTCGGACCCCATCCTCTCCCGCGTTTCTTTGACCCTTCACACTGCACCCTCAGGACGTTGTTCTGTTCGGTGGGTTCGTACCTCGCTTTGTCAAGGTTGTTCGAGAAGCCCCGTTCGTCGAGTGGAGGCTTTGGTGGCGGCAGGTTAATCTTGCAAGGGTTTGCCTCAAACAAGTGCGGGTCTGGGACCCAATTAACCTGGTTGCCCACCAATCGTATTCGGTACGGCTCCTTAGACGGTGTGAACGGGAACGTTCGTTCGTTGGTTGTGTGTGCGAGCGCCGGGCATTGTAGCCGCAGCCTGTGCTCCGCATCCGTGATATCTGGGTAAGGTGGGTAGATCCGGTGTACTCTACGCGTCAGTGGGTCATACGCGTAGCGCACCGGTTTCTGATACTCCTCCCTTTCCCGATCAGGGTCTTGGCAAGTGTAGGTCCATACCTCTCAACATTGTTTCCGTGTCGATGCGATATGGCCTACGCACTCCGGGTGCTACGAACCTCCACGTTCGCGGCGGTACCGGTTCCGAATACGCGTATATCGGATGGTCGATCGGTCCGTATACTCCGAATATGTTATCGGAGGCATGAAAGTACGCGGGGAATACTTCGTCCCTGCCCCAATGTGCCGTCGGCTCCGGTGGCGGGCAGCAGTGATGCTGGTATGCCGGATCCGTGGGCCGTGGCCGCTCATCGGGCCGCTTCTCTTCGGGCGGGTTCAGCTTGTTACTGTAAGCGTCGGGCTTGAGTCTATCCTCATCGCCGACTTTCTTCCAGTATCTCAAGCGTGCTTCCTCCCTAGCATCCATCCGCGTGAGGCTCAATTCTTCGCCATAATATAGGCTCTCATCTTCCTCTGGGATCCACCCAAATCCCGAGTGCTGAGGGGTGTTTAGCCCTTCGGGATCGACGTCCTCATCGGTGTGTTGCGATGCAGGTGTACTGCTGTCCTCAGTCGGTGCCTCCCCCTCGTCAGCCGATGACTTCATAGGGGTCGTCAACATCTCCGACTCGACCTCAGCTTTTCCCGTGGGGATTTCGGTGTGGTCACAACACTAGCCTGAGTTGTGCCACCTGAAGGTTGAGCGGGTGTGAGCAGTGTATTGGGACCGCCAAGGCTGCGCTGCAGGGTTTCGTTTCCCTGTGCGCCCTTGCTTGCAAGGTTGTTTGCGCCACTGCTCGGAGTGATCATTGTGATGTGGGGTGTCCCCTCTGGTGAGGTATGTATGTGACCGCACCTGAAGTTCGCTGCCTCAGATGGGTCTGGTTCGTCCAGCTGCTCCGCTTCGCGACGCCGGTCCGCCACCGGGCTAGCTGCCGGGGTCGTTCCCGCCGGACTATCTCGCGCGGATGGAGGGAGCCGTTGCCCTTCTCCCGCGATCGTCCGTAATCCTAGGTGTACTATCAGTATCACCAGGACCGAAGCCACGCACGCCAGGAGGAATCCCAGATACTGCTCCACCAGATGTTCGGTGCCAAACATACACCGCCAGGTGCCTATATCACGTATGTTTCCGTGAGTTCGTATGTAGATATGGAGGAGGAGGAGGAGGATGAGGAGGAGGAGGATGATGAGGAATATTATGACCCACACATGCCCGGACTACAACGATCTCTGGTGAGTGAGGAGAGAGAGAGAGAGAGAGGGATGATGATGATGATGATGATGATGGTGAGGATGAGGATGAGGATGAGGATGAGGATGACGATGAGGATGATGATGATGATGATGATGGGGATGATGGTGAGGATGGTGAGGATGAAGATGAGGATAAGGATGAGGATGAGGATGATGATGATGATGATGATAAGGGTGAGGATGAGGATGAGGATGAGGATGACGATGATGATGATGATGATGATGATGATAAGGGTGAGGATGAGGATGAGGATGAGGATGAGGATGAGGATGAGGATGAGGATGATGATGATGATGATGATGATAAGGGTGAGGATGAGGATGAGGATGAGGATGAGGATGATGATGATGATGATGATGATAAGGGTGAGGATGAGGATGAGGATGAGGATGAGGATGAGGATGAGGATGATGATGATGATGATGATGATAAGGGTGAGGATGAGGATGAGGATGAGGATGAGGATGATGATGATGATGATGATGATGATAAGGGTGAGGATGAGGATGAGGATGAGGATGTAATCTGTATGTCAGCCCAAGCACACCGAGCAATGTGCAATGTGTGTGTTGTTCTCGTGTCGGTGTTCGACTCTCTGCTCGTTTTCAAACGCTGGTCAACAGCGTGACAACGCGGGTGCACCCATGCCCGGGTCATCTTTGCTGTCCGCGTGTTCCACCCTCGCCGTACTGCGCGATTTGCGGCGGTATGTAAATAGGGACGTGTCATATTTCTTAGGATATGCTTATGTGTATACTTAGGGCCGTCGGGTGCCTTAGAGCCCCTTCCATCCAAACAAAGAGCAAACAAGAGCGAGCATAATATCTAAGACACTCTGTGGGGAATAACTTATCATACACCACTCATGCCATTGCCGCGGGAGGCGGGTGTGCAACTCGAGAGGAGGTGGGTAAAATGTGCAATGCCAACCAGATCAACGGGCATTGCTGCGCGTCAACATGGTTAGCCCGAAGCTATTCCGACCCCTGGTGGAACACCAACTACTAGCCCGTCAAGATACCTTCAGGGCCGTCGCACCTCACGGAGGGTAAGGCAGGGTCTTTTCCCGTGTATCATGTCATGTTAGGCTCTCTTTTGCTATCTCCAAGAGGAATGGACTTAGGTAGTATTTTAACAGATATGGAGTCCAAAGCCGTGTCCCTTTCCTATGGCTAGTTTCTTACTGTTGCTACCCAGTATTGGTCTTTGGATCTCGCATACTACCCGCGTTAACTATGCTTGTGAGGTGTCACACTGCATGCTGAGCTAGGCTAGCATGCACCTCTTTGCCTGCCCTAATTTGGCTTTCTTATATTTGCCTGGTGGTGGTGCCCCGATGAGATGGGTCGCTATGCCCTCGGCTACTATCTCATCCCACACCCGTAGGGGGATTCGACCGTGCTGTAGATCGAATGGGTAATCCAGCACCATCCTAGGCCACGCCTGTATTTGCCACGGCGTGTAGCCTTCGGACTTGTCCGTGATGCCTTCCAGAACGTTTCGACTTGGTTGGAGTCGCGGTACACCGGATAAAAAGTCCGTGATTCCGACTCGTCGAGGTCCTGGTGTGATCGATAGAACTGCAGTACGGGCGGCTCGGCTTTGATTGCCTTGCTTGTGCGCGTAACCCGAGTCTGCGGCTCCCATTCTCTCACTTTCATGAGGAAGAAATCGTTGAGGCAGTCGTCGCCGACATGTGCCTCTGGTGGCCGAAGAAGGTATATCTTTCCGACATGCCAGTGCATGGTTTTCACGTCGTCGGCCGACCTCAGCTTTGATTCAGCTGGTGGGCGTCTCGGCACCGGTTCAACCTTCTCCTCCTGTTCCGACTGTAGGTGGTTGGTCGGCCCTGGCGCGATAACGTCCCCCTCGGAAGCGTTGGCTTGTTCAGCCGCGACTTCGTCGGCTTCGTTATTATTCGGATCATTCCCCTCGGCTTCGGCCGGCAAGGGTTGTGTCGGGTTCTCTTTCGCCTCGGCCGTCTTGTCTCGGCGCTTGGGCGGCGGCCTTAAACTGTGTTCCAGCTTCTGTACCGCTTCCGTCATCGTTTCGTTACGATCCAGCATGGGGTTAAACGCATCAGCCGCCGTACATGTACTACTAGCGTATTACCCTTTCTCTGTATTCGGTATGTCAAAGCACCTACTTGTTCTACAACAGTGTAAGGGCCTTGCCACATCGGGAAGAGTTTGACGCTAACCAAGTTGGGTACCTGGGGTACGTACAGGAAGACTAAGTCCCCTTTATGGTATTCCCCCGACTCATACTTGACTTTGTTCGGCGTCTGCTGGTTTTGTTTGTGGGCCTCTTTGGCCTCCCGTGCCTTCATGACGTAGTGTCTGGCTTCCGCCATAACTCGTAGGCGACAGGCCATCAGCTCATCATGCTCCAAAAAGCCCCCTTCCGGGAGGTTTGGTAACACCAGCTCCTCCGGAATCCTCAAGTGCTGCCCGTATACCAGGAGATTGGGGGAAGCGCCCGTGGCTTTTCCGCCCAATGCCCTCGATGCGGTGTTGTTCATGGAGAACACAAAAGACGGTAAGGCCTTATGCCATATGTGCTGATTATCGCGACAATACTGCTGGAGCGCGGCCTTGAGCGGTCTATGGACCCTCTCGATTTTGCCGTTGCTCTCTGGTGAATATGCAGTTACGTATTTCCACTTAAAGCCCCACACTGTGGACAGCCGAGCGGAGAGTTCGTTTGTAAACTCCGATCCCCGATTGCTGTACACATTTTTCGGCACTCCGGTATATCGGAAGACATGGTCGACAAGGGCCTCGCATGTCGATTCCGCATCCTTTTCCACCACTGGTACCATGAACACATAATTCGAGAAGCGGTCTATGGCTGTCAGGATGTACCGATAATTGTGGGTCTCCGCTCGCGGTAGCGGTCCTACGTAATCAACATGCAAAGTTTCAAATAGGTTCTCAACAAGCTTGTATTCGCCATAAAGGCCTCTCTGAGCGTTGTTGTGTGGTGTCTTGGTTTGCTTGCAGTGTTCGCATGTGTCGACTGTGTCGGCAATCGATTTCTGCATGCCATGCTACCAAAACCTGCGTGAAATAAACCATGACATTTTATCCCTTCCCGTGTGTGAGTTGAGAGCAGAGCGGTGAGTGGCTAAAAGGATCGCCTTGCGTAACTGGGTTGGTACCCACAGTGTCCACTTTGAAGGCGTCTTTTCCCACTTACCGCCTGCCCCCTTATACCACAGGAGGTTATCATGCCAGGTCATCGTTTTCTTATGGGCTCTTATTTCTCTCGTCTCAGGATTTGCTATCGGGTCAATAGCGTGAGCAATGAAGGGTCGCCATTCCTTAGAGATCTTCGCCAACTGACCAAACACCTCGGGGCTCGCCACCGTCATATCCATATCATCCAGCTGGAGAGCACTGGTGACTAGGCTTATAGGCTCCCCTGTTCGGTGTGTTTGCTCGGTAGCCGCGATAATCGCCGACCGTTCAGGGTGAACATGCTGGGGTACCCAGAACGACTGCGTCCTATCCGCGAAAAATGCGTTAAAGGAGTGTTCATGTTCATGGGTCTGACCCGGCTTTATATCTACCTGGCTGAGGATGTCCGACTGGGTGTCAATCTCCTCCAGCAGGTCTTGCCAGTCCTCAGCTTCGTGTTGCGCGCAGCACACGCGACGTATGCATTGCAGCTGGTCCAACAGTTCAGCTTGAGAATCGGGTCTATATCCCAGTGTCCAGCTTTGCGCGTTGGTGGCCATGTATGCCAACCCCGCCGGCAAAGTGTCTTTAAAATCTGCTGCATGCTCCGTGGCCGTCCAGTCATCATCGGCTGTCCATCCGACTAGGCAGGCCGTGGGAGTTTCTAATGCAAAGCGGTCTAATCCGTCGCCTACAGAGCCTTTCACCCGAGGCATCCGTGATAGGCTATCTGGGACCGTATTTTCTTTACCTTTAATGTACTCGATGGTGAAATCATACAAGGCCAACTCCGACTGCCATCGGGCCAGTCGTCCCGTATGTTCTCGGTCCATGAGCCATCTAAGGTTGGCGTGATCTGTTTGAACCAATATGTTCGGAGCACCCCACAAGTAGTCCCTCAGCCGACTGAACGCCCAAACTATCGCCAACGCTTCGCGTTGTCTGGTGCAGTAGTTGACTTGTTCGGGCGTCAACTTCTTGCTGACGAACATGATCGGTCTCAACTGTTTGTGGTCAGAGTCGTATTGTTGTAAGACGGCCCCGACCGCGTATTTCGACGCGTCGGTTGCTACAACAAAATGCTTCTCAAAATCGGGGAGAACCAAGACCGATCCGCCCTCTGTGAGGGGTCTCGTGTCAACGCCTCCTTTGGCTTTTGTGTATACCTCCGCCGCCTTTGGCGGCCATTCGCCATCCGGGTCGCCGTGAAGGCAGAAGTCCCGTAATGGTTTGACGAAGTCCTGGAAGTTCGGGATAAATTCCGAGTACACCTGTGCCATACAGAGGATGGAATGCAGCGCTGTGCGTGTGTTTGGGCGTGGAAGGGAACGGATAGCGTCCCGCTTCTCCGGCTTCAACACTATTACCCCATCCTTGACTCTGTACCCTAGATAATCGATGTGGTCCTTAGCGAACGAACACTTCTCTAGGTTCAACCTGAGGCCGAAGGCTTCTAGGCGTCTTAAGATGTTAGACACGTGAGCCAGGTGCTCCGCTTCTGTCTTTGAATAAATAACGATGTCATCGATGTAACAAAAGCTATACTGGTTAGTATGTCCGTAAGTTTCGGTGAACTTCGGATCACCGTACTTCGGGTCGGACAGAGCTTGATTCATGCAATCCTGAAAGATAGCCGAGGCGGTTTTCAATCCCATCGGGAGGACTGTCCACTGGTACAGTCTCCCGCCGACGGCGAAGACCGTCAGAGCCCGACTCTCCACATCCAAAGGGATGTTCCAGAATCCATTCTTCAAGTCTAGCTTTGTAAAGAACTTAGAATTGATGCAAAATCGTTGCTTGCCATCCGGCTTTGGCGCAAGCCGAACCGGTGATCGGTACTCCGACCATGACGGTTCTATTAGCCGTTTAGCCAACATATCTTGGATCATTTCCTCGCAGATCTGCTCCTCCTTGTAACTGAGGCGCGATCCGCGGAGACGAGGCATCGTCTGTCCCAATAGTCGCTCTATCTTAACAGCAGTGTGCCTCACGCCGCCGGCTACAAGGGGTCCAAAAAGTGTCTTATTCTTCAGAAGCTGAGCCTTGAGATCCCGAACAACGTCTGGTGACCCTGACTGTCGCGCCACGATTTCGTCGATGATCTCTTCGACCGGTTTCTGGTCTCTCGGGTCATCCGGGTACTCTAAGATGGAGTCCGGATCCTCAACCTCATCCTTCGCGTCCCTGCCTGGGTATCGCGTGGTGGACTGGTTGTCCCATGTTGCAAATTCCTGAAGTTCTACTAACATATCGGCGTATTGTTTCGCTGCCGACTTGTGAAAGAACCCCGGAAAGATCTGAAAGGCAATCTCCCGCATGTCATCTACCTTTCGGGTCAGTAGTTTGGTTCTGTATGCCAGACCATCCTGCCTTGATCCTAATCGGAATGCCATGAGTGGTTTAGCCTGTCGACTAGGTATCGGGATTGGGTCATCGACCACCCTATCCAATACATCCCTCCACCACATCACGGTGGGGTGTATCGGTAGTATAATGGTGATGTCTTCGCCCCGATCCAACCTGTCAGCCAGAAGTTTCGGCACCTTCGACAGGTTCTCGGGCTGTATAGGCTCCGATCCTTGTACCATAGTTTTAACTTTTCCATCACATTATCGTCCTCTGTGAGGCGTTTAGATGCATGGAAAACCAAGCTCGATTTGACCCTTATGAATTCATGTGGCCGTTTCTGCCCACCCCTATAGGTAGGTTTGGTCAAAGCCGTGCCATGATTCGTCCTGCTTCCGTAGCAGCAAGATTTGGGCCTCACGCTCAGCTGCTAAATCCTCGAAGCCCGCCCATGGGCCGGTCAGCTCCGGGACATAAACATTCGTGTATGCCCATGCTGTGCCAGCGGGCGTAACACGCCGCTGTGTCCGTATATCATGCGGTATGGGGGGTGCGGGCGGGATCAAGGTCACCTGCGCTCTCCCCCTATACGGATGATCTACCGGACGTTCTGGACTAGGGTTAAGTATGGGGTATTCTGCCACATGTCGGCCCCTTCCATACTTAATAACATCCTGCCCCAATAGCTGAGGTTCCATCATCTTCAGATCAGGTTTACCCAGCACTATCGTTCCCGGGAAATCTGGCACCACCAAGACGTGTATTGTGTATGTCATGCCAGTCGGGATTCCACCGTCAACGGAATACGACCAATGATCGCACTTCTTCCGTCGTTAGCACCCCGGATATATCCGAGCTTCCCTTCGCGCGTGAAATCGAATAACTTTCCGAATTTATCTATAAATTTTTTACCTGCGAAGGTGATTTGTGCCATGCTATCGTTACCGGTATCCAGGTGGGCGTTGAGCTCCCGCCAAAATACACGGGTGTAGCTCATGTTCCTTGCCTCCGCTGCAGGGAGGTCCTGGGGTTCGGCTGTCGAGATGAGTGCTTGTTGCAGTTCCATCTCAGCATACCTGCGTGCCATCCGGCGTTGGGCATCGCCAAGCTTGTCCGGGTCTACCAAGGGTGTTAGTCCCATCTGGCTAACGACCGCCGGAGCAACGCTTGGGCCATCCCGTGGGCCCGGGAACACTACAGGATTCTGTGCTGTGAATGGTGATGCAGTATACATTGTTGTCTGTGTGGGTGGGGAAGGCGTGGTCAATATGTGGTATATTCGGGTGATTAATATCGGAACCGGCCACCGTTCCCGGGGCTAGTCGAACATCACGACCGAGCAAAGACCGTTGAGGTGCTATTTGTTGTTTTGCCCTGGCTTTAATGTTAATCACCTTGTTCTCAAAAAGGGCTGTTTTCTGTAGTGAGGCGACTGCTCACTAGCCGCCTGTGCGACATCGTCTTCGGGTGGAGATGGGTGAGGGTCCGCCTGTACATTGTTGCGGAAGGTCGTCACCTCAGGTGAAGGTGTAGGGCCACGACTACTATTGTGCCCCTCTGTTATCTCTTCGCTCACCCCTGCCGTAGCAGTACTATTGACTGTGATCGAGGGGTCTGTGACCCCCGTAATACTCTCTACTTGTGATGTAGAAGGAAGCACAGCAACCCTAGCCGTCGGTGACTCGATACTGACTTGTGTCACTTGACCTGGCATTGGTGTAGCCTCCGTCCTTATTGTCTTATCTACTACCGGTGCGGGTGGGGACACAGCAACCCTAGCCGTCGGTGACTCGATCTCGGCTTGTGTCACCTGACCTGGCATTGGTGTGGCCTCCGTTACCGTCACCCTATCATAGTAACTAGTGTTTCCGTTACTACTGCGCCTGTCCCGACAACTAGTCCATCACCCTCTGCGGTGGCTATCGTTTCCAACGGGTGTGCAAAACGCACCCACTTACGTGCCCCAGGGTGTGTCCTTTCCGTTGATTGTCAAGGACTTGAATTTGCGCTTCTTGGAGGACTTGTGTCCTGCTGGCTGGCCTTGGCCTGCACAACACATGTGACGCGTTGCTTGCGTTTGCGTTTGCGTTTGCGTGCTGTGGGCTTACCCATCTGGCTCAGGAGTGTCTCCTGACCGGGCATGTATGCCGCGAACTTGTCCGCCGCCGGGAATTGGCTCTTGAGCATTTCGGCTTCCGCATCGAAGGCGGCGCACCAACTCGCCACGTGCCCGTTTGGCATCAGAGAGACCCGTCCGTGTTCATCAACGTCCGGGAATGGCAAGTTCATGTGTGCCTGCTGTTTCGGGCAGGGCACCCAATCGCCATCTTCCGGCCTTTTGACCTTCGACTCTCCCACCTTGTATCGGCGTCTGTACCGTCTCATCGCTATTGGGTGCTGCGGGGTACCCGGGAATGTGTGCCATCGCTGACACGACTTTCCCATGAGGCAGGGCCATACCCAAAATCGACGTTCTGGTTAGCAGTTAAAAGCCAGTGCGTGATGAAAATAATCACACAAAGTATTAGACTTAACCGTTGGCGGGTTGCCAAGGTCGTCTAACCTCTGTGCCCCGTACGGGCATCCAGCCGGACCAGGGTCGATGGCTAATGAGCTGAGAGGTTGATTTGTTTGCAGTGGGATTGTACGTGTTTTCTTTTTCTTTGTCGCCGGCTGACGTGGGGGCGGGGCCCCTTGTGTCTGGCTAACCGGCGGTGGTGTGGGAGATAACATGGGGGGTGGTAAGGGCGGTGATGAGTAGATGGGCATGGTAAACTGTGGTGCTTTCAAGTATGAGGTGGTGATGTCAAGCCCACCGGTGGTGGAGAATGAAATCCCGAAGTGGATTGTTGGGCATATGGGTTAGGGCTACCCCCCGCTGGAGAGGATGTAGATGCGTATGGGTTTGGAGAATGTCGCGGCCCCTGGCCCCAATACGGGTTCGAGGAGCTCGATGAGCTCGACGACGATGACCAGTATGGGTTAGGTGAACTCGAGGGGGATCTCTGATAGGAGCTGGACCCCGTATAAGAGTGGTCTCCCCATGAGGTGGATGTGGTGAAGGACAGTATGTCGAACTGTGGTTCGTTTGCCTTGGCCTGATGATCAGGCAACGACAATCCTACAGCCTGCATGGCCTGCAGCAAGATGTTTGCCCGCCGCGTACGTTCGTCCTTGTTCGATTTAGAGCCGAAGATTTTCTTCACAAAAGTTGCATCCCACGCTGATACTTCGACCAATGGGTCAACGCAAAAACTCTGAAGCGAGAATGCGCGGTCATCGGCATCCTGTGCCTGTGACAAGACGTTGCGAATGTATCTTTCCCCCGTTGTTCGGCCTTTGGTGGTCGTTGCTCTAGCGATGCCCTTAAGGACTGCCACCAGTAACATCGCCAAATCCGCACGAACAAAGGACGTGATCAACTTTTGTGGAAGGTCCACGATTTCGTTGTGTGGCACATCGGCTTCCCACATACGTTTGTGCCATTGCCGACACCAGGTCGGCGACGATAACAGGGTCGCACATGAAACCCCAGTTGGCTCCCTTTACAATTGTTCGAGCAGGGAATGAGGTCGCCCGGGAGACTTCAATTGTCCCACTTGAATCAATCGGCCCGCTGCCTCATCCCATTGTGGCCACTTGTGCGTTAACAAGTCTTGGGATGCCCAACGACTGGCTTTGTTGGCTAATATCTGTTTAGTGTCAGCAGCGGTTAGGCTGAACTGCCCAATCGTGCTGTCTAGACACGTATAGCCCAACAAAAGCATTTACCTTCGCCATAATCAATATTAACTTGCGGGTTATACTTGCCATAGTCGAAAGTTGTGGCTTTGTCGAGCCGAGTCAGAGCTCGTTCGACCAATTTGTTGTTCGCTGTCTTCTGTTGTTCCGTGGTGTTTGTAGGTCGGTTGTGTCCGCCACCCCCCTGGTTTCCCTGGGGCGGGACAACTACCGTCTTGTGAAAGAAGACGAATGTCGTTCCCTCTGGGACGACAGTTGCTCTGCCATCATTGCCATATGTGACATGAACCTCGTTCGCCAGGCGAATTCGGAGGATGTCACTGATGGTCTGTGCTTCTAACCGAGGAAGTTACACCAATAGAGCTTAACCGCCGGATGGGGAGCGATTTTCTTTTCCACCGCCTTACCACCTCTAATAGCCTTCTAAAACACCATGGTAGCCTTGAAGTATTTGAACCTCGTTGCCATCCTACTCACCCAGGTCCACTGATGCTGTTCGATTGTATCAAGCAGCTCGTTAAGGATGTCCCGGGCTTGGGAAGCTGCTGTTGAATCGTCCTCAGAGGGGAGAAGCTGTTTCTTCCAGCTCTTGTGCTCTGTGAGGGTGAGATTCCAAATTGCAACCGCAGCACTCAGGTTTCGTGCTGAAACTATGTTCCAAGCTTTTATCTCCGAGATAAACACCAGCAACCCTGCTGAGTTGGGCCAATTTGTGTCTGTAGCTAGTTCTTTATCTGGGTCCTGTGTGAAAGGAAAAGTGAGAGAGGGTTGCAGATCCTTTTTCTCGACGAATAAGGTATTCAGCAGAGCTGGGTACCTTTGGTGGTTTATCTGCCACGCTTCGTCTAATAAGGAGTCACGCACTGTTGCTAGAACCCTGTAGAGGTCCATAACATGATGTATGGTAGCGGTACCTTTGCCGTAAGGCTCGGATTGAACAAATGCATTAGTCCAATGGCCCCTTGGTACAGGTGTGTTCAATGAACACACCTGTACCAAGTCGCTTCCTCATACATGTTATTTGGGAAAAGATGCATCGAGTTGTCGTTTAGGTTTGTCCCATGTTCCTCGTCATCTTGAGGGTTGCCTGGCCATCCCTCGGCTGGGCCTCGGTATCGGTCCAGCACCACCTTCGTTTGAATTGCACGAGCCGGAATTACCAACCCATTGTCGGGCCCTCTCCATGGGGAGCGAGGGACAGGTTCCTCCTGTGCTCGTCCTCCTCCCCTTGCGGGAGTGGTAAAACCGCCGCCTGTGGCGGGCGTGTCGTTACCGTCTGCTTCGTCAGACATGTCGAGTTTTATAGCGATGGATGATCTCGTTTTAGAGCCTATCCACGCCATGTTCAGTATGCCCCTGAAGGGTTGAAACGAGCAGATAGAGTCGTATGTTTTCTCGTGTGTTTGTGAGTGTTCTCGTGTGTGTGTATGTGTTTGTGTGTACCGAGTGCTGCTGACTCTTCACACAACAACGGCTGATGCCTTGTGAGTTGCTCGTCTGTGTGTCTACGAGAGTGTGTATGCCTGTGTGTGTACCGAGTGCTGGTGACTCTTCACACACTTGTCGTTGATGTCTTGGGAGCTGCTCGGTAACAGAGTTCTTGTCCTTGCTGACCTTGGTGACACCACACAGCACGTTTGGAGTGTTTAAGTGTGATGTGGGGTGTGTGTTTCGTTGTTTGTGAACAAAAATAAAAATTGTTCCCAAAACACACTCCTTTTTAGCCTCCCTGTCTTCAATTTACACTCAATTCCCCCGGCCTATGTCTCAATAGACTGGCCTACCACCCCTTTAAGAGATGGCTACCTTCTTTGGTGTGGGATGGGTGTTGTTTGTATAAACAGGTTTTATGCCAAAGGAATAGGATTCTGTATGTGTGTCGTTTGTTTGTTTTCCTTCTGCCTCGTTGCACGTATTGACGTGGCAACAACGTTTGTGTGTGTTACGTGTTTGTGGCAGTGCAAACAAGAGTTAGAGCGTGTAATTGTTGGTTATTCTCCCCGTGAGGAGTATGTGTAGGTATACGTGTAGAAGTGTTGACAGAACTGATAGGAGGGTGTTTTCCTTCTCCTTGTATGTGTTTGTTAAGCACTCCTCTGGACTCGATAATGTGTCGACAATCACACCAGTGAGCCCCCTAATGTTTCTGTCCCTCTAAGTACACTTTCTATGCCCCCTACACACTCCAAACACACTGCCTGAGGTGTCAACATCGTACACACAACGAGTGTCTTGTCGTGCCGCTTTATGGGCCTCTGTGCAAGATTTCACTGTTGTTTTTGTGCACTACAAGCTACTAACACCTCCCCAACTCCTTTCCTACACTCCTCCACTACCTTTCCTTCTTGCTTTGCTTAGGGGAGTGGCTGTTTTCAAATTGCTGAATTGAAATTTGGAGGATATAAAAAATCTAGGCTGGGACTCCACTTTTGTCGGTTATAATCAAAAGATATTATTTAATGTAAGCCGGGGTATTTATCCTTCCAATTCCGCAGCAGTCTGAAAATAACCTAATCTTCCTCGTCTACAAAGAGAGGAAACCAGTATGGCGGAAAATGTAGGAGACTGTCAGAGCCAAGCAACAAAAAGGAAAAAGAGAGACATTTCCCAGTGTCACCCCTAACGATAATATTATACGGCTTAAAAAAGTAGTACAGGTTATGAATCGTAATATTATCGTTTTCAACCGGCTCAAAAGTATATAAATAAAAACGGATATAACTACATATTAAAGAGATATAGCTCTTCTATACATCACTGTGTATAGGGGTATAAGAAAAGGTCGCATATTTATCTATCTGCGCCTACATGACTGGAGACCGGAAAAAGCGGTCAAAGGAATAAAGTTTCAGATATGGGGAAAAAGGCAATAGTCAAGCTTTTTCTAAAAAGCTAGCTGTTAAAGGGAAATAAATTGATCTCTACAAGTTATGACAGTTGATAAATAAACGGAAAAATGAAGTAACGGAACTAAAAATAGAAGTGTAAACTTGAAGTAAAAACTTGAAGAAAGTTTAACACAATATTAATGTTTCGGTCCGGTACGGTAGTCATTCCGATAACTCCCCCCCCCCCCCCCAGACCATAACGGTAGGTTGGAGTTGCGATCGAAACGAATCGTAACAGATGATTGACCAAATGATGTGTAAATAAGTATCGAAAGAAAATGAATCAAAGAGATTGCAGATGTAGATCAATGCGCGATATGTGCGTGCGTATATGAGTCAACGCATTGATCAAGGTAGTATCAACATGCAGAGGCAGGACGGATATAGTGTACCCAATCATACATCATGACGGAGCATAAGGCCAACACTATCACTACGTGTTCAAAGCGGTAAATAGTATTGTGTGACCTGCCTTAGCCTATTTGAAATAGCAGTTGCCTATCAAAATATGCGAATATGACTATCGTACATGCCTGTAGAAAACACTAACTTGTTGGGTGGTATATGAAGTGGGAAAGGAGATAGAGTCCGTCGGGAGTCTAAAAGCAAAAACCACTTGAGAGTCTACTTCGATCTCAGTTTGAAAACATGAAAATCGTACTTCTTACCGTTGTAAGGCTTACGTAAACGTTGGAGCTGTTCGGGAATGATATAGCCTTTAGCTTTGTAGTTGGAGCTTGGCTTGAACTGGATATCCCGATGCACGACCTGATCATTCTCGCTGTCGAGTGTCATCCTCTTCCAGGAGTTGAGAGGCTTCGTCCATTGGAGATGCGTCGGTCTCTCCGTGATTGTGCCGTGCGGATGGGCAACTGGCTCCAAGTAAACTGGGCGGTACTGCATATTAGATAGCGAAGTGATGCCGAGTTGATGGACGCGGAAGTCGTCGCGATCGTCCGTCGGATCTTCATCCATGATCATCCCTAACTTGAGCAAGCCATCGTCGATGAAGGCTATCACGTCCCCAACAACATAGTCCTTCTGGTCGTCATTGTGCGCCTGTTCCTGGACCGGGTCGATGGCCTGAGCCAGATCGGTTGGGGCCGTGTAGGGGCTGATGTGTGCAATGTCAATTTGCGGAGGACCTTGTTGGTGTGCTCGTGCCGGAGGCGAAAGGTGTTATTGGACGGTTTGTCCAAAATAATGTACGGCCGTCGTGTTGAAGAACAGAGGAAGCGGGAATACCTTTGGTTGATTGCTTCGGGCGATAGACGGTGACTCGGTCACCCACCTTCCAATCAATAAGTTTGCGTCGCCGTTGCTTGTTCTTCTGTTCGTTGGCAGCCTTGCGCGTGAAGGAGGCGTATTCCTTGACATACGCCGTGACAGCAATCCGGGCTAAGCGGAGAGTGCGAGTTGGTCCGATGTCTGGACGGTCGTCGAGCCAGACTTAGTCATTGCGGCGGTTGATCGAGCCGCGCGTTCAGCGATGACGTCGGGAGAATCGAAGATATCGATAGATACACGTGGCTGGCGAGCCATCATACCTTCAAAAGCGGATACGCCGGTGGCGGTAGAGACGTAAGTGTTCTGCGAAAACGACAGAGCTGGCATGGCCTTGGGCCAAGTCTTCATGTCTTTGTCTGCGAGTGCCTGGATAGCGCGGCGGAGGCTTTGATGCCTGCGTTCTACCATGCCTAACTGATGATGAGAGTATGGCGCGGTGGTGAGCCATTCGATTCCAGCCATACTGCAGAAAGCCTTGGCAATATTGCCACGGGAAGATCCATGATCGCCAGACAGGATGGCCTCAGGAAAACCAAAAAGGCAAACCCATCGAGCGAGAATGGTCTCAACAGTCTCCTCAGCAGTGGTGGAAACGACTGGAATAAACAAATATGATAGATAGATAGATAGATAGATAGATGGATAGATAGATAGATAGATAGATAAATAGATAGATAGATAGATAGAGAGAGGGAGGCAGAGAAGAATAGATATATATATATATATATATATATATATCAATATAGTAACGGGATTGCTGAACTCCGTAAATTATACCGTAAGCTTCCCGGACATACGTGACCCACCGAGATTGAGTATCCGTGAATTTAAGAGAGAAATAAGAGATGACGGGTGCAGACTTCTCAGGGCCCGAATGTAGAGCTCCACCGATGCCAACGATGCTTGCGTCTGTTCGAAGGTAGAGCTGCTGCGTCTTGTTGTACTTGGCGAGGATCGGTAGCGTTGTCAGGACACGCTTGAGCTTTGCGAAGCATTTCTTCTCTTTTTCACGGAAAAAGTTGGGTCCCGTAGGTCGGGCGTTCGTAGACGTGAGTAGATCGGAGAGTGGCGCCACCAAGCGAGAGTAGTTAGGAATATGCGCCTGAATGAAGTTGGTCATACCGAGTATTGAACGGACCTCGGTGATGTTCTGCGGTTCAGATATCTTCAGGATTGCATCGATCTTGCTTGTGTCGGCGGCGACACCTTTCTTGCTGCAGACTTTGCCGAGCACGGGAAGTGAATTGTAGCCAATGCGTAGCTTGTCCGCAGCGAAGTAACAGCCGGCTGCCTCCGCAGCCTCCATGAGCTTCTCCAGCTGATCCATGTGGACGTCGAAGTCGTCGTGGGCCAGATGCACGTCGTCGATGTATGCGGCCGTCTGACCCCAAAAAGGGAGATGGCCAAAAGACTTGTCGACTGCACGTTGAAAGTCACCAGGGGCGCGGTGGATACCCTGCGTCATATAGTTGGGGACTAGAAGTCCACGAGGGGTCCATACGGCGAGGATGTCGCGGCTACCGTCTGTGGGGTCGATCTTCAGGTGCGAAAAACCATCAACCATGTCTAACGCGGAGAGATAGCTATATCCCGCGAAGAGCTCACGGTGATGATCGGGGTTAGGAAGGCCGGGGACCGGAAGGATGAGCCGGTCGTTAACCGCGCGGTAGTCGAATACCATGCGGATTCCTTTGAAATGATCCTGCAAGAGGGAGTTAAACTTGCATACAGGGCACGGTCTAGTAGGCCCACTCACAATTAGGAGAGGCAAAACTATAACGACCAGTAGCAAGCATATCGTCTGCCCACTGGGTCAGGAACTCTCTGACAGCAGGCGTCCATCTAGGGGCAGGGAACCCAAATAGGCTGTGCGCCTGGACGTAGCTTCAAAGAGATAACGGTGTGCGTAAAACAGCCAGCCTTTTCATGGAATCGGTCGCTGTAACGCTCTAGAAAATCTTTCGCTCTTTTCTTTTGAGGGGGAGTGAGGTTGGAGTTAATAGTATCCGGGCCGAACTTGGGTTTAGGTGGTTCGGCCTTCTTTTCCTTCTGTTCGTCTAGGTATTGACTGCATCATCGCTCTGAAAGCATCAAAACGGGGTCTGGGAATAGGCCTGTGATGTCATCTGGTGTGACGAGTAAAATACCTGGGTCAGAAGTCATGTTCATAGAGAGCCAGTCTAGACCGCTAATCGGGGGATGTTCCCTGTCATGCGGCAACATTAGCTGGGCCACAATATGGGGTTTGATAGGATTTGGATACGGCTCCGTGGTTTGTCACTGCGTCCTGCACGTCTCCGGCTCATGTTGAGGGGAGTGTGGTCAGAAGCGCAGCTGTCCCGGAAAAGGGGGCGATTGACATTGTGACACAGCCAATGTTCGAAGCATAAGCATCGAGTGGGATGGTACACGTTTCGTGTTTAGTTGCAGGAGATGGGTTGCGCGTGGCGCATACACATTGCTGCGCGTTTCCGGAACTAAGTTCTGGGATCGGCTGTGAGCCGGTCGGGGTAGGCTAGGCTCGCTCCGCACGCGTCTCGGACCGCGCCTTGGCAGTGTGCTTCGGGGTGCATTTCTCCGAGCCGGAATACCCGTGGTCCATTTCTGGACCGGGTTTTTCCAGCCATGGATTACGGCCCGTCGCATACGCTGCTGTTGTGCTTGGTGTTGAGAGCGTACGGGCTTGCGTTCACCTTGTGACACAGTCCGAAGGTAACGTCTACCTTGGCGGTCATAGGCTACTTCATGATAGTGCCATGTGCGTACCTTATGGGTTTTGCCGCGGCTGCCTCGTTTACTCCGCTCCTTGTTCTTATTCTTATCCTCCGTCTTCTCCTGCTTATCTGTCGTCCGGCTACCCGATGTTGCGCTCGGGGCTGGAGCAGAGCTGGAGGACGAAGATGAAGAAGAAGAAGAAGATGAGGAAGAGGAGGACGAGGAGCAGTCTTTGTAGTCGTCGTCGTGACTACGTCGTCGTCGTCGGTCGGGCTGGCAGCTGGTATTGGGCTTCTTGTATTTCCGGCCTATCCGCTTGCTGGAACGACCTCTGCCGGTATCCGCGTCTTCGTCGGCGGGCGGAGAGTCTTCTCTTTCATCCTTGCCGCTACGTCCTTGAATTTCGTATTCCTCTTTCTCTTTCTCTTCCTCATCTCGCGCTCTACTATATTCCAATCGCCGCTGTGATCTCGAATCAGCGGATGAGAGGCCGCGTGGATTCGAGCGGGATGAAATGCGCGGAGAGAAGGAGATGCGGTCAGATGGAGATCCTTCCTCCAGCTGGCTCCGGGAGGCGCGTGAGGAAGGGATCTGAAATCCCCAGAGGCGTCGCGTCGGCCGAAGAGATCTAGAACCTGTGATTGTAAATCGTATAGCATGCGCTCCTTCCACGGCTGACACCGCGGAAGGAAGTGTGTGAGGACCCTGTGAGGGTGCTGAAGACGATGGTGACGATGATGACGATGATGAAAAGTATGTCGTTGGTGGTGATGGTGGCAAGTATGTCGATGGTGCTTGCGATAATGATGTGGGGGCAGAGGGTGAAAAGGGCGAAGGGGTGGGATCCTGCCGAGCTCTGAGTGTCCATCGTAAGCCCGAAATTCTTGGAGAGCGTGATGACTGGATAGGTCGTCTCCGGCCTTCCAGTCACCGGAGCGGGGGAAGTTGCTAGTTCGTGGAAAACATCTCCGCGTCCTGGGGAAGGATGACGCTGTGGAGCATCGCAAACTCAAGACGGCAATGTGTGTTCCAGGAAGAGACTGACTCCCAACCAAGATCAACGGGGACTAGCGGAAGGTTTAGATAGGCCGCTATATCACGTGAATCCCGGAGGTCCACCCGAGTGCCAAGATAGGTCGAGGCGAGATCGAGGCGCACGATGTTTGGTATCGTTTCCTTGATATCCATCTCGTCCTGTATGGATGGGACACCATATGGGTAGCCCTTGGCCCGCAATGCACTCGAATACGGATTCAGGATGTCTGCAAGACAAGGTGAATACGTGCTTGGGTGCACTACGACCTGGGTTTCCTCGTAAGCCGGCGTGTTGAGCATATGCTGCAGTGCCCGCACCTCTGTCTGCACCTGTATGAAAAAGAGGACATTCGCTATGGTTGTACAGTACCACTTCTGGTCGTGTGCCGAAGGGGGCAGGTTTTGAAAAAGATAGTCCTGTACTGGGGCTAAAGTGTCTAATCCCCTGGTCCATCGCGCTTCCATAAATAAGGAAGGTTGATTCAACAGGTTCAGTTTTTGCTCCAGTATTTCTCTGTCCGGGCTAGCAGTGAAGAGGCGCGCGAGTATGCCTTTATTGGGACTTACATCCCACTGGTCTGTCGGGAGGATGGAATGATGTTTGTCCGTAAAACAAATTGTCATGTCCATGTTTGCGAAATAGTTCGCCGGCAGATCCGCGAAAACGGAGAAAGTCGGGCGCGAAAATCCGATAGATCGCTTGATATCATATGGGTGTGTGCAGTATCTTATGGCAGAATTCGATGGCAATCGAAAAAGATAGTAGAGACATGCAAACCACTGCCATAAGTGCTCAAAGGCAAAATGGTATCGTACGAAAATAGGGCAGCCGAGATAGTCTTCATCATGCCGTCCTATGCTCCCCCTTGATCATACCGGTTCCACCGATACAGTGTGGGACCATGGAAATGGGACTACGTGGTTCATAATCTGCTGAGACACACTCTGTCCCCCATGTCCCGGGTAGAGTCCTGATAGGTGGCCCATGAAACCATATGGCCGTTCGTGCGAGTATGATATGTAATGCCTGAAAAGCAGGGTATCGGATATCGGGTCTTCCTGGTCCAACCCAAAAGCCAGAATTGAGGCCAATTGAGCTCTGGATCGTCCCCAAACCGGCGGATGGTGAAACATCGTCAGTGGGGTCCGATTCATAACCATGACCGGCAATACCAACTTGAGAGGGAGACCGTTCAGCAACTTACTGATATGTTTCGGGGTACGGTTCGTTTCGACGTACTGGATGTTGCAGCGGTGATTTACCGCAGGTTTTTTACAAAGCGATCGTGATGCGCATCTACTTCGGTGCGTTTTTCGATGCACATCAATCATCCTGGGGGTTGGTTTGTATGGGGGCTGGTCCTTGCAAGCAAGGAACAAAAACGATGCATTCTGACAGGAGGACATCCTCGGGCTGGGAAAGGCCCGGGTCACGCTCCTGATGACAGAGGTTCATAGTTTTCATAGTGACACCTGCAAAGGTATGAACGACTTGACAGTCGATGTAACCTGGGCCAATATAAGGCGCGATATATCCCTTGTTGTCGAGGAATATACGGTCTCTCTGGTTGACTTGTGCCATGATTTCCGGCAACTGGCATAGGGAAATCCGGGCCCACGCCTTAGCCTGTTGGACTCTAGGGGCTACGTATGCTACTGATCTAATCAGCTGGCTCGAGTATAAGCGTGTGGCTACGTAACTATGTTGGTGCATGTCCTCATATCTTGTCAATTGACGGAGCTGTGAGAAGCACCGATCTAGATGTATGTGGCCGCCATGAAGCGGGATTTCATACCCACCGTCCTCGCGGATCTCGAGTCGGTGTCGCACTATCGTGATATTGCCTGTCGTCAAAAGACGGGTCCTCGTAGATCCCATGGACCCGGATGAGGTAAGGCAGGTAATAGTAGCAACGATGGTTGCATTTAATGTGCTGACCGAATTGGACGAGATCTTCCCAACAGGGGCGGAGGCGGACAATCGGGTTTTTAATAATGAACAGTGACTTCCTGTCATTATAAACGTCCTTCAAAACCGCACCTCCTATTTGCAGGACAGCTGGTATGCTCTTGCCTTCACGGTGCATATCTCTCTCGAACCCGACGTGTGTGCGGGTAACCATGCGTGGTCCTACTGGGTGCATGATATTTTTTCGACCCGGGGTTGATAGACCCGCTCTTCGTGGAGTTGTAGGTCTTCCCTGGTCGAGTTGTCTCATGCCAGTATCCGTTATAGCGCGGCCTCGGACCGCTATGAGCTGAAAGGTTAGTCAAATTCGAATCTCCTTGTGGGAAGGTTCGAGATGCGTTAGGGGAGACTGATCCATAGCGGCAGGACATGAGAGAAACCCCAATGATCGCTGTGATCCCTGTGTCCAAAATTGTGGCAATCCTGGTATAGGGGATTGCTGGGCTAAGGGTGGAAGTGATCGTGGCAAAGAGGACGATGAGGAGCTAGCCTGCGATAGGGGTACAGGCGTAGCGGTTTGACGCGCCGGTGTCCCTGACGACGACGTCGCCGCCGGGGGCGTGCCATCTATCACAAAAAGCTTCCTCTCCAACTGAGTCGGTCTTGGAGGAGAAAGTAGTGCGCTAGGAGACGTGACGTTCGAGAGAGCGGGCGATGTAACGCTAGCACCTGGTTGTGCCTTGGCCTCGGGGGGAGACGGTGACGTGACGTTCGACAAAGCGGGCGAGTAAGCGGGAGTTGTCGGTGAGAAAGTAGGTTCTATGGGAGACTCCCTGGGTCCTAACCGGCTAGGCGTATCGGCCGATCCGGGCTTGCGCGCCCACTCGCTAGGAGACGCGGTGGAGGGAGTGGGTGATGGTCCTCCGGGAGTCTCGTGTGAGGCTTGCGTGGCCCGGTGATCTTGCCCCGAGCTCGAAGAACTCGAGCTTGAGCTTGAAGCGGTGGCTCCTTCAAGATCAGCCTGGGCTGGCGTCGCCGTCTCACTAGGTGACGGTGGTCCCTGAGGTGTCACATCCTCCTCGCGTATTGGGGGAAGACCCTGATCGGAAAAGCCGAGACCGGTGTACGGTCCAGTCGGGCCGCTGTGGTCCGAGATCGTGTCTGTCGCGGTGTGGGGGATGTACGGTCAGTACTGTCCTCCTGCTTCTCCTCCGTCTCGTCTGTCTTCTCTTCGCTTTCTTCTTTCTCTTCCTGTTCCTCTTCATCATCACTCCCGTCAGTGGTGATCGCCACCAAAGGGGAGACTAAAAGGACATTCCTTAAGGTCTTGCTTTTGGGCTTCCTCCTCGTTATCATCCGAGGGGAGGTCCATCAGCGTGACCAACTGTTGGCAGGGACCATCTCTTAGGATTGTCCTGCTTCGCAAAACCTGATTGACAGTCTCGCTGGGCTGTCGGGGCGGGGTCAGGATTTCAAACTCATCCAAGAGGATTTGTTCGTCCTCCGCCCGTGTCGGCACGGCCGGCCACTGTTGGCCAGCTGCCATGCGGGTGAAAAGGGCATCCGTGGATATGTTGGTCTGCATGATATCCGCTCCCGGGGGAACATGCTGGGAGGTGTAGAGGTAAATCTCATCCCAGCCTCTTGTAGGGAGGACTTGAATGTAGAGACGTATGCCTCTGACCATAGTTATGATCCCTTGAGCCGTGCGGGCTGTCAGGATGGGCAAATCCATTTCAGTCAGGCCCATCTTGGAAGACAAGCGTGGGTGGATCAGCCCCAAGGTATTACATCCAGTGTCAACTATGACCAAGATGTCGATAGCCTTTTCGGCGGTCTGATCCAGTCCGGCCATAGCCAGGACCCGTCCTTGGAGGACATTTGCCTTACGAGGTCCTACGGAGCGACATAACGGCATTCAAGAGCCGTGTCAGTCCCGTCGTCCAATATATTATGGGTGCTTACCTGGCTAGGGTCGTCTACCGTCGCTTGAGCCGCCATCACCGCCGCCATAGGGGCATCCTTGCGTTCCTTGCGGTCTTTTCCGCGTCGATCCTTCTGTCCGGGGCCAGCGCGTTGCTTCCCGGCCCGCGGGGGGCACCAATGCGAGTTGAGCCCCTTCTCCAGATCGCACGTGCGTGTCCTACAGACTTCGAGTGTATGATTTGGTTTGTCGACCTTGCCGAAGTGTTGACAGTAGGCGCAGGGCTCGGAGCTCTTGTTGTGCGGCGCGCGTTTCTCCTTGGCAGGGTCCTTCGTCCACTGGGCCGGCTTGGCGATCTTGATTGCGTTGGTCCCAGAAAAGCGTGCAGTCTTAGTTGTACGCCCGCCGCACGAACTCGAAGGCGCAGAGCCCTTGCGTTGGTCCGGGCCCGGGCCAGACTTCGGCTTGTTCTGCTGATGCCCGAGCTGGGTTTCTGGCCCTGCAAGGCCAACGGCGACGGCTTCGACGGCCTGGCGGACTACATAGTGCTCGAGGCCAACGCGAGCCTCTTCCACCGGGCCAGGCTGACGAGCGCGCCGGACGCGCTCCTGCAGCTGAACCCCTCGCGCGCCGTTGCCGCCGGTTTCTTCTTCCTGGCCGCCGCGCTGGCCACGCACCCCCTGACGCTGCGCGCGCTGAGCTCGCCCGCCCGGCGAACCAGACCCGTGCGCGGTGGACCCGCCCCCCTCCCCGTTCCGCTTCACGCAGGCGCTTCCGGCCGCGTCGCTGGGCCCGTGGACCGCGAGTTGCTCCGGCGTCAGCGGCGCGTCGCAGTGCTGGCACGCCTTTGACGGGACCGACTACCAGGCCGGGCTGGCGGCCGGGGCCCGGCCGCGGGAGTGGCTGAGCCGCAGCTTGTACGACCCCGGCAACGGCACGTACACGGGCGGCGAGGCCCTGGGCGGCGAGTGGCTGCAGCTGCGCCGCACCGACGGCCAGTACCTGCGCCTGACCAGCTTCGTGCTGTCCGGCTACGCGGACCCGTACGATCCCCCGGCGGGCGCGAGCGGCAATGCCCGGGTCCTGTACGTGTACGGGACCGAGAGCGCGGCCGACACCGACTGGGTCCAGCTGTTCGACTCCCCGTACGCGGACCAGGACGGGGCGTGGCTCCCCCTCGAGAAGCGCAGCTACGTCGTGCTGTCGACCACGCGGGCGTACGTGGCCTTCCGCTGGGTCTTTGTCCGGATCTACCCGCGCAACGACACGGGCCCGGCCGTGCCGCGCCCGGCCCGGGTGCCCGAGCTGTACCCGAGCTTCGCGCAGGCGCACACGGGGCTGTGCGGCGGGATGCAGGGCCTGGCCTGCACCAGCGGCACGGAAGGAAACTACAGCTGCGCGTGCGGGGCGGGCTACCGGCCCAAGCTGCGCGAGGGCAGCTACCCGGTCACCTGCCTGGACGTGGACGAGTGCGCCCTGGGCGCGGCGCAGCCCACGACGCGGCCCGGGCGCAACTTCACGCTCGCGGACCGCGGCGTGCGCTGCATCGCCTCCGCGTACGCGCAGGGCTGGGCGGGGACCGGGGGCTGCGAGGCGGCCTTCGACGCGGTGGGGGGGCTGTACTGGCGGTCCCGGCTAGCTTCAGCCCCACCACCGGCGGCTGTACGGCGTGCCCGGCGGTGCCCGGGGTCACGCAACCCGTCGGGTTGGTCGGAGAATGGCTGCGGGTCGACCTGGGGGCGGTGTACCGTCTGCGCGGCTTCGGGCTCACGCCCTCGGCCTTTACCTCCTCGGCCCCGCGGTGCACGCGCGTGTACGTGAGCGTGGGCGCCGGCGACCCCTCGCAGCACTGGTGGGACGCAGTGCAGACCAGCTGGTCCCCCGCCACCAGCTGGTCGTCGGCCGAGTCCTGGTTCGAGCCGGCCTCCCTGGCGGTGGCCCGCTACGTGCTGCTGGCGTTCACGGAAAGCCTGCCGGGCCAGACGCAGGTGGCGCTCGAAGACGTGCGGTTCCGCGTGGCCGACGACATCGCGCCTAGCGCGCCCGCCGGCCTACTCTTTGACTACAAGTTCGACGCGGCCTGGACGGCGCCGGACTACCACCAGGACACGGGCCTGTACACCGGCACGGAGAGCCGGGTCATCGGGGCGTGACCTACCGGGGGGGCAGCCTGGTCTACGACCTGGGAGGGCTCTACCTGCTGCACCGGCTCGCGCTGGTCGGGATGGTCGGGCTCGCGCAACACACGGGGCCCAACAACCTGACCTTGGGCATCGGCAACAGCTCCAGCGGACCCTTTGCTCTGTGGCAGCGGGGCCTGCAGGTAGACTGGGTCCTGGAGGACGTGACTACTTATTTCAACCCGCGGCGCTGGTGGGTAGACCCCGGCAAGTCAGTCTACGGGCGCTACGTGGTCCTCGTCGCCGGCCGGAGCGGCAACCCGTACCCGACGGGCTTCAACCCTTCCACCCGGGTGGAGCTAACGGAGCTGTTCTTCGAGACGGGGCCCGAACGCGCGGCCGGGGGCGACTGCGGGGGCACGTCCATGCTGTGCCAGAACACGCCGGGCTCTTACCGCTGCCAGCTGCGTGATGACTGCTACTTTACCCGGCCGTGCGGGCCGGGCTATGCCTGCACTAACACCTCCAGGGCGCCTCCTGCACCTGCGTAGGCTAGGCTAGCACACGTGCGGCCCCGTCCCTTCCCTCTCCTCTGCTCGTATCATATAATGGCTTCGTTTTTTAGTACGACATAAAAAAAGAAAACTGTGCGCCAAGCCATTTGCACCGCCGGCCGGGTCGAAGCGGCCCCCCCCCCCCCCCGGGGGGGCAGGCCCCGCCCCTCCGCCTAGCAAAGAGGTCAGGCGCCGCGGCGCCCCCGGCCCGGGCAGCACGCAAGTAGACTAGGCACCCCGTCCGGTGGCGCGTTCAGCCGGAACGGGCACGGCCGGCGGGCCTGGCGGCAGAGAGGCCAGCAGGACGGCCACCGCGGTGCGGGCGGTCTGCGACCGCTGCAGGCGGGCCAGGCAGTCCAGCCTCTGGGCGTGGCCGGTCACGGTCACCAGCAGGGCCTCGAAGTAACGACAGTCTCGCTCGGCCAGCTCGAACTCACTCGCCAGCCAGCGCCGGCGGCCCGCGGCCCGCCTCAGAGCTACGGACATGCGGCGGCCTAAGGGCCAGAAGAGGAGGAAGGGAATTCTCCCCCCCGGGGGCTGGCAGGGGGCACGCCCCCGGGACAGCGCCGCCTCCCCCCTCGCTAGGAGGGGGCGTGCCCGCTCTCCCCTCCTTCCTCTCCCGGCCTGCTTTGCTCACGGGTAGGCAGGAAAGGGCCAGGGGGGGGGGGGGGGGGCGCCCCCCTTACTCCCCCCCTCCGGGCCCCCTCCGGGCCCCCGCCCGACGGCTAAAGCGGGGCGCAGAACCACCCACGCCTTTCCTTCCATGGCGGCCTACTCGCCCCCCTGGCAGTGCCAGCGGCAGCTCGTGCGCTGGCTGGACTGGGCTGACCTGGCCGCGCTGGCCTGTGTCTCGCCGTGGCACGAACGCCTGCTGCAGGCGCCCGCGGTCTGGCGAGCGGCCGGGATCGGCGACCGAGAGCTGGACGTAGCTCGGCCGGGGCTTCGGGCGCTGGTAGAGGTCTGGGGCCAGGCCTGGCAGGCCGGGGCGCGCCCCCGGGCGTCGTCCGGGCTGGAGGTGCGGGCCCGGCTTCCCGATTTCCTGGCCGAGGTCCGCCGGCTAAGCCCTGGTGTGGTGATCGAGGGACTAGTGCTAAAGGACTGGCCGCCGGGGGAGCACCCCTTCCTCTTCCGGGACCTGCTGTGCGGCGTAGCCCAAGTACTCCCTGGGCTGCAACACCTACAGCTGCTAGATTACCAATGGTTGACGGGCCCGGGGCTGGAAAAGCTGCCGGGGCTGAGCGAGCTGCAACGTCTATCCTTCAGGTATTGCCGTGGACTGACGATCGCGGGGCTGAAGTGCGTGTCCAAGCTACCAAGGCTACAACACCTAGAGCTGAGCTTTTGTACCCCACTGACGGACGCGATGCTGGTACACTTGCCTCGAGGCCTGCGCTACTTACACTTGAGCTCTGCCGCCGGACTGAGGACGGGCGAGGGGCTACGGGGCTTGACAGAGCTGCGCCACCTGGAGCTGAGCCATGGCCAGCAGCTAGAGGACGGGAGTCTGCGGTACGTGGCAGGTTTGCACGCGCAGACACACTCCGCACACAAGGGGGGGAAGGGGCGGGCCTGCTAGTGTGTGTGCTTAGCCCCTCTTAAGCTTCCGTGTTTTGGCTTGGCAGAGCGTTCACTACCTGGGCATAGACGTGTTACAAGATCTACTCTCCGCCGCCCTGGCGAGCTTGCTCGTGGGTCTCCCCTCTCTTCCCCTGTTCTTCTCACCCTTGTAGCCGCCGCGCAACCCTTCCGCCCCCCCCCCGCGGCCTAGGCCTGTGTGGCGGCGGGGGGAGGCTGCCCACTCTCCCCTCGGGACCCCCCTCGGGACCCCTCGGGACCCCCTTGGGGCCTGGTGGTTGTCTTGTGTAGTGACCGATGTTTTAGCCGTACGTGTGCCTGTGTGCAGGGAAGACCGTGCTGCAGATGAGGAAAGCTCTGGGCATTGCAGAGGTCGACCCCCTGTTCGATTGGGACATGCATGAGAAGGTCTTTGGCGACCTCGTGGAGCACGGGTACGAGGAAGGTAAAGCCCGCTGGGTGCATTCGCGCGCAGAGGTCGCTGCCGTTCCGTATCCTTCCGGGGCGTCGTCTTCGTCTTCCTCTAGTGCCAGGGGCGGGGCAGCTTCTTCTTCGTCCAGCGCTTCCTCTTCATCCGGCGCGCCCGTCAGGTTCCACGGTGCTTCTTCCTCGAACGCTCCCCGCGGGCTACAACAGGGTGCTGCACGCGGCAGTTCCTTCTCCAGCGCCTCTTCTTCCTCGAACGTTCCTCCTGGCGAGCAACGCGCTCAGCGCACCGAACGCAAACAAAGAGGCAAGACGGAGAGGAAGAACCAACAGGAGCCTATGAGCGATAGTGACGAAGACGACGACGTATAATACTATGGACACGCTGGTCTGGGCTTTCGGCCCAGCCGCCAAGCCCGGGAGTCGCCGGGTAGGGAGGCCAGAGGTCGCTGGCCCCTCCCCCCCGTTCCACGCGCCTGTCTGGTGCGCAGCCGAGAGTTAGCCTTCATTAATTAAAAACCGCGCCGGCCAACCAGCTACCTAGCAAATGTTTCTTGCCTACACCAATTGCGCGCCGGGAGGGCCCGGGCAGCGCACAGAACAACAGCGTGCAACAGCGTGCCTCGTCGTCACACGGCCAGTGTAAGAGCGCGCGAGGGAGACGCTGGCTTCTAGCCAGGCTCCGAGGTTTGGAGCCCCCGCCGACGGACCCCCGCCGGGGACCCCGCCGGGGAGAGGGCAGCCCCCCCCCCCCTCCTTCCCCCGGAGTTACCGCTACTCTTGCCCCCGGCACCCCGCACACTCACCTGGCCGGCTCCAGACCCGGGGCTTCCGGGCACGCTCATCCCCCTCTCCTTGGCCATCGGCCTGTTTTTCTTTTTAATACCAGTCAACCTCTGCTCCGCAGCCTTCCTGTCCACCGCGAGGGGTCCGCCCCCCCCTGTGCCCGGCCGAGAGCTAGCCGCACTCGCGCGCCAGCTGCTCCTCGGCCTCGAGCTCATCTGGCGAAAGTTCAATGACCGAGGGTCCGCTGGAGCTGGCACTGGACAGCAGCAGCGGGTACGCGGGCCGCGGCCCCTCCCAGACACCCACGTCTACCCGCCCCTTCTTGTATCCCGGCACACCCGCGCTGGCAGGCAGCAGCGAGCCACCCCGACGGTTCTTCATGGAAGTGTCAAACACGAAGACCTCCTCGGGCTGCATGCGCGTATTGAACATACCGCTGGCCTCCTTGTGGAACGTGAAGCGGACGTAGGCCTTGAGGGAGGCGACCGTCCCGGGCGCGACGATGGCGCGCGCCACCTGCTCGTCGACGGGCAACTGGTTGTCGTCCCGCATATTCCTCACCGCGATCCTGGTGTAGCCAGAGTTCTTGAACCACAGGTTGATGGCGAACTTGGTTTGCGAGCGGAGCGTCAGGCGCGGCTTGCCGTTGGGCCCCAGCGCGACAGGGTCGGGCAGGTAGTAGGTGCCGCCGCTGTTGCTGTACTTGTGGAAGCTACCCTGCAGCTGCGCCTCGTCCGTCTCGTTGGCCTCCAGGTCCTTCATCCGCACCAGGTGCTCCCGCAGCAGGTCGTACGTCTCGGGCTCGAACGTCCCGTCCGCCCGGAGGTTCTTGCCCCCCCGCGTCCTGTTGAGCTCCGTGAGGCGGCGGAACAGGTACGGCATGGCCTGGCGCGCCAGGGGAGCGTACTTGGGTTCTTGTAGCAGCCGCACCGGCAGCGCCATGCGCAGGAACTCGAGGTACAGCGTGAACAAGACCTGCAGCGGGTTGACCTGGTAGCTCTCGCCCAGGGGGGTGCACGACACCACCAGGGGGATGTCGTCCTCCGCGCCGTCTCCCCCCACGATGACGGGCGTCGCCTCCGAGCTGAGCCCGATCACGCGCATGATGCAGTCCCGCTTGCGGCAGTGCTCTTCTGGGTTGGTGGCGTACCGGTGGAAGAAGTGCTTGTCCATGCCGTACGTGCCCTGCGCGTCTTCGCCAAGCTGTCTGAGCTCGCCGGCGTCCTTGACGGCCGTGGACTCCCACACGCAGACCTCGCTGAGCACGCCTGGCGGGGTCAGGAAGCCGCGGCGCCCAAAGGCCCCGCGCCGGCCGTGGTAAGTCATCTGCACCGTATCCACTTCCTTGCCGAGCTTGCGGTCCAGCTGCTTCTTCGTCGAGAGGTTGGTCACGCCCCGTGGCTCCAGAAAGCGCTCGAACACCACTTGCTTCCGCGCCGGGGGTCCGGGCACCTCTACGACGCGGCACAGCCAGTCGCGCAGGTAGTCGGTATCCAAAGATTCGTACGCGGGGTTGTTGGCATAGAAGAAGAAGCCGTCGGGGTCGCCAAACTGCGCCTGGAGCTCGCGGGGCAGGTCGGCCACGGACACTGGGTCGGGGTCCACCACGGGATTGAAGCTGCGACGGAAGACTTCGTGGCGGGTATAGTAGTTGAATTCCAACAGCGCGCGCTGGCCGTCCCGCGCTTGCTGTTGCTGCGCCACGTCGGCCGACAGCGAGTCTAGGTCAGGCAGGGCCGCGTCCTCGGCGGTCTTGGCCTTCTTCGCGGGCGGGCTAGTCGTGGCTGCCTCGGTAGCGGCTCGACTGCTGCCTTCGCTGCTCTTGGGCATACTCTCGGCCGTAGTCACGTCTCGTCCCGAGGGTGAATTGTGAGAGCCACGCCCGCGGCCGGCCTGCACCCGACGACCGCGGGGGCGCCCGCGCCCCGGGCGCATCGTGGGGGCAGGCCGGCCGCGGGGCCGCGTGCGCCCGAGGGGGGGGGGGGGGGGGCGTGCCGCACGCGGGGGGGGGGGGGGGGGGAGAGCACCGCCCCCCCTTCCCCGGGCCGCGCCCCCCGCCCCCTTACCGCCCCGCTCCCGCGCCGCCCCCTCCCTCCCGCCTCCTGCCCCGGCCTCGCCCGACGGACCGCCCCCCCTACCGCGCCGCATTTCTGCGCCCCGGCGGTCATCGCAGATCGCCCGGCCGTCGCGCGGGTAGCAGTAGGGGGCCGTCCGGCGTGCGAGGCCGGGCGCGGAGCGAGGGGGGGGGGGGGGGGGGGCGGACGCGTAGGGAGGGGGGGCGCGACGCAAGGAGCGAGGGGGGAGGGCGGCTGGGCGGGCGAGGGCCACGAAAGCGCCGTGAACGTGCTCTGGCTTGCAGGGGTACAGCCAGCGGTGCTATGGCTGAAGGTGAGGCGACCAAGGGCAGCGGAGCGCCGGCTACGGCCGCGCCCAAGAGAAAGCGTGACGAGCGGCTTCCTATGTTTGCCCTGGTCCGGCGTGGGGACGCGCAAGTCTCGAATCCGGCGTGGTGCGCACAGCGCCATGCGTGCATTAGCTACTTTAACGAGTGCGCACTGAGCGAGGAGGCACTGGCCGGACTGCTAGAAGCTATGAACAGCGCCGAGACGCTGGCGGAGCTCCGGGCCGCCAGCCTGCAACTAGCCAAGGTCCTGGTCGGGGCCCGCGCCTTAGCTCTGCCCGCGTTACAGAGGCTGCAAGAAACCAGAAAGTCGAACTGCCAGACGTGCGCGTGGCAGAAGTGCGCTGGCCCGCTGTGCCAAGAGCTCCATCGGGGGGACGGTGGTTGTGCCTGTGGCTTCTCCCTCCGCAAGGAACACCAAGCCTAGGGTGCGTTGGCGTGCGTGCCTGCGGCCATGCGCCCCAGCGCAGAAAACTACCGCGGCACGCGAGGCGCACTGACCTTAGCTGCAGGACCGTGATCGGCGGAGCTGTGGCCAGACTCGTAGGCAGGAACGGTTGTTTTTTGATGAAAACCTGTCTTTGCCTTTTTTTCGCACTGTGTTCAGTCTGTCCCAGACTTTTTCTCTCCCCTTCCCCCACGGGGTTCGGGGCCCGGCAGGCAGCCAGCTAGGAGAATTTTAGTTCGTGTCCGGCACGACAGGCGGCACACAGAACCCCGTCCGTCTTCTCCCCGCACGTGGCAGCCGGCACTGGCCGGGCTGGCCAGACCTATCAGGGTGAGCACAACTTGGCTGGAGTCCCCACCCCCTCTCCCCGCTGGCTCGGGCCTCGGGGGGAGAACGTTCTCCCCCCACGGTTCATTCTCGGGGCTTGGCCATTGATTCGCTCTCTCGTGGGGCGTATCCGCCAGCGCCCTGCTCTTAAGACTTCAGGCTAGGGCCAGCCACCACCCGGGCCGGGGGGAGGGGTGCGGCCGCCTCCCCCATTCTCCCTCTCCCGCCCTCCGAGGACGGGAGAGGGAGAAGGGGGCGCGGGGGCCTCCTTTTTCTCCCCTCCCTCCTCGGGCCACCGACCCCTGCTCGGCAGGCGCCCGTCCGCCCCGCTGGGTAAACCCAAACAGATGGTGTCGGGAGCCCAGAATAAGCCGAGCGAACATCCCGTGCCGGTGCCCATGGCCCCCTTCCAGGAGTGCCTAGTCCACAGCGCGCTGGTGTGGTCGGTGGCGACGCTGGTCCTCGGCTGCGTGTACGCGGCGCACCAACGGTCGCCGCGGCACGTGCGTGCCCTGGTGTACAAGCTCAGCGCCGGGTGGTGGGCCCTGCAGTGCCTGGCGCAGGCGTGCTGGCTGGCGGGCCAGCGCTGGCTGTGTGTGGACCTGGCCTGCGGGGCCGCCGGGGGGGCGCCTGGCCCGCGGGCGAGATCGGGCGCACGTACGCCTGGCTGCTGGGCGGCTGGGCCTACACGCGCCTGGGCGCCTGCCTGCTGCAGTCGTACCTGCTGCAGCTGAGCTGCGTGTACCGCCAGCCACTGCCCGCCTGGCTGCTCGGTTGGCACCCGGCGGTGTCGGTGTTGGGCGTGGGCGCGCTGGCGTTGGGCACGGTGCTGGCCGCGGTGTCCAGCCTGCCCGGCGCGGCGGCGTGGGTCCTGGTCGTAGATGCGGTCGACCTGTGGGTGTGGCTGGCCCAGCTGCTGGCGTACGTGACGGGCGTGCAACACTGCCCGTGGCGCGTGCGCGTGTCCTGGGTCTGCAACCTGGGCCAGTCGCTGCTGCTGGTGCTCGCCCCCCCTGGCGCACAGCCCCGAGACCCAGGAGGAGCTGGCCTACGTGTCCCTGACCAGCCGGCTGCTGAGCCTGACCGCGCTGGCCTGGGTGGTGGCGCACCTAGCGCCGGCCGCGCTGTGGGCGTCGCAGCCGGGCAAGCACGAGGCCGCGCGCTGCGAAGACACGATCCAGGCGGAGGGGCCACGTGGCTGCAGCTGTCCGAGGTGCAGCGTGGCAGCGACTGGGAGAAGCTCCTGGCCGAGTTCCTGCAGCGGGCGGCGGAAGGGGGGGCCCCCGGCGCGGGCGCCACCGAGGTGCTGCTGGCGGGCGAAGAAGCCGCCCGGGCCGTGGCCGCGGCGCAGCAGCGGCACGCGCTCGACTAGCGCGCCGCGCTCGCGGGCCGCTGCCGGCCGGGGTGCTGGTGGGAGGCTGCTGCGCGGCGGGCGGGCCCGGGGGGGGGCGCCCCGCGCGTCCGACAGCGCGCGCGAGCTAGAGCTCAAGTTGTGGCGCCTGCAGCGCCAGGCCCCCCCGGGCGCCAGGCGCGGCCCCGACCCGGCGCTGCCGGCCCTGCGCGGCTGGTGGGCCTGCCTGGGCGTGCAGTGGGACGACACCCGCCTGCTCTTGTCGCTAGACACGCTGTACGCGGGCGTGGAGCTGCGGGTGTGCCTGCTCGAGTTGTTGCTAGTGTTCTGGCTCGACCGCGAGGCGCCCTCCGACCTGCTGCCCCTGCAGCGCGGGCTGTACTCGGACCTGCAGAGCCTGCTGCGGCTGCCGTCGGCCGAGTCCGAGGGCCTCGTGGGCGTGTGGCTGAGGGCGCAGCTGGCCGGCCACCGCGGCGCGACCCTGCGCCGCGCGTCCGCCTTAGCCACCGACGTGGTGCTGCGGGTCCTGTTCGCGCTGCAGGCTGCGGGCGACGGCTTCGCCGACAAGACGCTGCAAACCCTGGTCTTCCAGGCCAGGCTGGACGGCTGGCTGGGGCCGGGGGACGCGACCCCGAAGGAACACCTGCGGCTGCTGCTGCGCCTGCTGCCGCCCGACGCCGGGCCCGCCTCGCTCGTGTCCCTCGGCCGCGACGCGCACGCGCGCGCCCAGCTAGTGCTGCACACGCAGCTCGTGCTGGAGCAGCTGCTGCTGGCCGCGTCGGCGGCCCGCGCCTTCCGGGCCTCGCTGTACAAGGAGCTGGCCCGCCCCCCGGCGCTGCCGTGCCAAGCCGCCTGGCAGTGGCTCGGGCAGCCGACGGTGCTGGACCACGTGGTGCAGCAGCACCTGACCGAGGGGGGCCAGCAGTTGCTGGCCACGCTGGCCGAACGCACGGGGCTGCGGCTGGGCGTGGGCGCGTGGCTGGCCGCGTCCGGGCTCACCGACTTTCTGGCGCGGCACTCCGCCTGCACGTCGTCGCTGCTGTTCCTGGCCTTGCTGGCCCGGGCCCGCGGCGCCGATCCGCGCGGGGCGGGCGGCTTCCTGCCGCGCGCGCTCGTCGTGTACCAGCCCGGCGCGGACACCGCGCCCCGGCGCCTGCGCCTGGAGCCCTTGTTGTGCCTGCTGCTGCGGCAGCTGCTGCACGGCGGGGCCCTGCGGAGCGCCCCGGCCGGCCGGACACGTGGCGCGCCCGCCGGCCTGTGGCAGGACGAGGATCACCCGTTGGGCAAGGTGCTGCTAGCGCTCCTCGTGGCCGGTTGGCTCGTGGTCGTGGACCCACGGCTGCGCGAGGAAACCCCGCCGCGGCCGGGGCGGCGCCCGCGGACGGCCGCGGCCGGCGCCCGCTGGACGGCTCGTCGGCCCCCTGGGCGCCCCGCAGTGGCTCGGCCGGTGGCTGGAGGCCGTGTGGGAGCGCGCCCGCCCCGAGGGGGAGGGGGTCTGGCACGCCGACCCGCGCTGCCCGCTCCATCCCTACGCCGAGACGGTGGTGGCCTGCAGTGCCGGCCTGCCCCGCAAGCTCCAGCGCCTGCAGCAGGGCCAGCCCGAGCGGGACTTGTGGCTGCTGTACTCGTTGCACGGCGAGCAGGGGCTGCGCGCCCTGTTCCCCAACGAGTGCGCGTCGGCGTCGCCCGAGGGCCAGGTCACGTGGGGCGAGCTGCTGCCGCAGCTGCGCGACTGCCTGCCGCCCGCCATGCTGGCCCGCTTCGTCGTGGCGCTGCACGAGGCCATGCGGCGCGCGGCCGACGAGTCCACGTGCTGGGAGCAGGAGTTTGCGCTCAGCCCCGAACTCGCGACCTGACGGCCCTACCTGCAGCAGAGCTTCACGCAGCTAGAGGACTCGACCGAGTACGGGCTCGTAGCCCACGCGGGCGGGCTGTCCGTCGCGGCGCAGCCACCGCGGGCCGCGCGGCCCGCGCGGCCCAGGACCTCCAAGCGGCACTCCCTCATCCAGCTCCTGCGCGGCGCGGCCCAGCCCAGGCCCCACGCGCCGGCCCCCCAGGCGCCGCCGGCGTAAGGCGGCCCCCGCCCCTCCCCCTCCTGCGCTCTCTCTCTCTCTCTCTCTCTCTCTCTCTCTCTCTCTCTCTCTCTCTCTGCGTCGCTCGAGTATGCTAGGTGCGTGGGCCCTGCCCCGCAGAAGCAGCCACGGCAGATCGCGCGCTGGGCGCCCCGGCCGAGCGTCGTCCTGACTCATTAAAATTCGAGCCCACGCAGCACGCACCACCACGCCCTCCCCCCCCCGCCTCCACTTGGCCTCTCTCCCCTTCCCCTCCCCTCGGCCGGGGCGTCTCTCTTTCCCCTCCTTCCCTCCGCCGGCCGAGGGCGAGGTTACGCGTACCAGGCTCTTGGGCTTCCCCCCCCCCCCCCCCTCTTAAACTCTGCCCAAGCAACCGGGGAGGAGGCCTGGCTTTCGTCTGGTGCCGGCTTAGCGGCCCGCCATGCACCTAGTGCTGCTGTTGGCCGCCTGCTTCTGGCCCTCCGCCCGGCCTTACTGCGCCTATGAGTGGCGCGAGTCCACGTCGAGTGCCAGCCAGAGCGCCAGCCAGAGTGCTACTCGGAGCGCTAGCCAGAGTGCCACGCGAAGTGTCACCCCAAGCTCCACGCCGAGCGTTACCTCCAGCACCAGCCAGAGCGCCACGCCCTATGCCACGCCGAGTGTCACGTCGAGTATCACACCGAGTGTCAGCCAGAGCGCCACCCGCAGCGCCACGCGGAGCCTTACCTACAGCGCCACGCGCAGCACCAGCCAAAGCGCCACGCCCTATGCCACGCCGAGTGTCACGTCGAGTACCACACCGAGTGCCAGCCAGAGCGCCACGCCCAGTGCCCCAAACTTGGTTCTGGACCTCTGGGTGCCGGCGGGCGGGGACGCCTGGACGCTGCCGGCGGGGAGTGCCATCTACGGCAATGGCACGGCCGCCCGCCGCCGGCGCCTAGCGCAGGGGGGCGGCCCCCCTTTCTGGGTGTTCTGGGGCGATGGCACGCCCGCCCAGAACTGCAGCGACGCCGAGCCCTGCACGCACACGTTCGCGGTGGCCGGCCAAGTCACGGTGGTCGTGGACGGGCCCGTCGTAGACTGGGCCATGACGCCGGCCTGGCGCGAGGGGCTGACGAGTTGCGTCGAGCTGCGGCGCATCCACCAGTTGGGTGGGCTGCAGCTGGCCCCCAGCACGGGCTACCGCTTCTACGGCGAGGGGTCGCTCGTGTCGCTGCCACCCCTCGCCGGCCTCGACACGTCGCGAGTCCGGAACCTGACCTTCAGCTTCGCCCGCCTGCCGGCGGACGCGTGCTTCGACGTGTCGGCCTGCGGACCGACTCGGCCGAGACGCTGCGCGCAACGTTCGCGAATTCGTCGTGCCTGGCCTTTGCCAACGTCAGCGGCTGGAACCTATCGCGCGCGACGGACGTGTCGTGGCTGTTCAAGGGCACGCGCGCGGCCGCCATCCCCGGCCTGGCCGCTTGGGAGCTGCCGCGCGTCACGCATGCAACGGGCCTGTTCTCCGGGGCGGCCTCGTTGCGAGCGGACTTGTCGCGGTGGAAGCTTGACCACGTGCAGGACGCCGCCAGCCTGTTGGCCGACGCACCGCTGCTGGTACAGAACCTGAGCGGTTGGTCTGTCGCGCTGACGCCCCAGGAATGTCTCCGCCTGGTGCGGTCGTCGAACCTCGCCAACTGGCAGGCGCCGCTGGCGTGCCAGCCCTGGCTGCCCTCCGCGACGCCGTCGCAATCGATCACGCCCACCCGGACGCCGACCCTCTCGATCACCCCTACCCGGACGCCGACCCTCTCGGTCACGCCGTCCGTGACGCCCAGCGGCTCGGTGACGCCCAGCGGCTCGGTGACGCCCAGCGGCTCCGTGACGCCCACCAGCTCCGTGACGCCCAGCGGCTCGGTGACGCCCACCAGCTCCGTGACGCCCACCAGCTCCGTGACACCCACCAGCTCCGTGACGCCCACCAGCTCCGTGACACCCTCCGTGACTCCGACCGTGTCAGTGACGCCCACACCTTCGCAATCGCCCGGCGCCTCGACCACCTCGACCGCGTCACCTTCGCTGACAGCCTCGGCGACGCGCACCAGCTCCCCAACCTTGTCGGTGACGCCCAGCACCTCGGTGACGCCGACCAGCTCCGTGACGCTGACCAGCTCCGTGACGCCCAGCACCTCGGTGACACCCACCACCTCGGCGACACTGTCCGCGACGCCGACCGTTTCAGTCACGCCCAGCACCTCGGTGACGCCGACCAGCTCCGTGACGCCCAGCACCTCGGTAACACCCACCACCTCGGCGACACCCACCACCTCGGCGACACGGTCGGCGACGGCGACGGCCACCGCTTCCGTGACGCCGACTATTTCCGTGACGCCCAGTATTTCCGTGACGGCGACCATTTCCGTGACACGAACGCCCACCATTTCTGTGACGTCCACTATTTCTGTGACGGCGACGCCCACCCTTTCCGTGACGCCGACCATTTCCGTGACGCCCAGTATTTCCGTGACACGCACACCCACCCTTTCCGTGACGCCCACTATTTCTGTGACGCCCAGTATCTCCGTGACGCGCACACCCACTGTTTCCGTGACGCCCACGATCTCCGTGACGCCGACGCCCACCCTCTCCGTGACGCCGACCATTTCCGTGACACCGTCCGTGACACCCTCCCGCACGCCGACTGTATCCGTGACACCGACCATTTCCGTGACGGCGACGCCCACCCCTTCCGTGACGGCCACTGTTTCCGTGACGCCCACTACTTCCGCGACGCGAACACCCACTATTTCCGTGACGCCAAGCATCTCCGTGACGCGGACCGTTTCCCCTACCACTAGCCCTACTTTCTGGAAGTTTAGGTGGTGCCAGTGGGACGGCACCAATTATCCGTGCGCTTACGTCTCAGGTAGTAATCTGGTAGAAAATGCAGGAAATTATGTGAGTTTCATCAGTATCACGAGGAAGGCTAACGACCTGAGAATTTATGTGGGAGACAGTCAGACCGACTGTCTTTATTCAACGGCTGCTACGGTCGCCAACGGGGGCGAGGGCGTTACCGCAGTCGCGCCGTGCAATAGCGGGTCCTACACGGAGCTTCAGAGAAGCTGGACTACGGGAACGAGCATGCCCACAGGTCCCGCGGAATGGAAATTCACAAGTAGTTTTACTAACGGCGGTACTAACAACTTCTTTTCAATTACCTGGGGATCTTGGCCTTACGGAAGAGTGCTTCATTCAAGCGACAGTCAAGTCCGCTCATACATTGTTCCATATTAGCAAAAAAGTAAGAAAGGAAGAAAGGAAGAAATGAATGGGTAGGAGAGGGGGGAAAAGAAAGAGAGAGTGGGGAAGGCGGCCCGTCCCTGCGCCACCCAATAGTTTACAGGGTACCTGGGGGTAAGAGGAAAAAGTAGCTTTTCAGTAAAGAAGCTGTAATACCGTGAGCCTGGCTTTTCTTCGTAATATTCTCTTGGCTACAGGTTTTTCCTTTGGTGGTGTGTTGGAGCTTAGCCAAGGCAGGCCCAATCCATGTCGCCTTCAGCCTAAAGTTTAGTCTCGTGGAATTGGTACGCAGAAGTTTTTTCTAACCACGAGGAGGTAGAGAAATGGGCCGGGCGCCAATCCCTTCCCCTCCGGCAGCAGCCACAGGAACCCCCCCCCCCCCCCTCCCCCTCCTGAGGGTTATTTTGAAGAGCTACTTTGCTAGTGACCAGGACGGGCTTGGGGGGGTGAAAAGCTGGCTACCCGCAGCAGTCTTGCCAGCCCAGGTCCGGACTTGCTGCGCCGGGGGCACGACGGTGATCAGGCGGCTGGTAGCACGGCGTGGCGGCGGCAGGGCCAGCACCTGCACGCCCTGTCTGCACGGGCCCGTGTGTTCCGCGCGGCAGCCGCCTCTGACGTAGACCCGCCTCGTGACCGCGGGGTCTAGCAGTGTGAACAGCAGTGCGGAGGCAGTGCTCTGTGCCAGGACCCACGCGGTCGCGCACCGGAAGCGCTGCAGCCCCGCCGCCCCGCGCGGCATTCCCGCACTATCTAAGCACAGAGCGTGCTGCCCCCGCCGGACCCAAGTCGCTCGGCCTCCAGGGCGCGCTCGTAGAAGCGGAGCGGGGTTAGGCCCTGGTCAGGGGAATACGGGTCGGAATCGTCGTCCCCCAGCACGTCGCCGGGGCGTAGCTGCAGTGTGGTCGCACCGTGGCACTTTTTTGTAATCTTTTTAAATTGTTAAATGTTTTCTTCTGAGCTTGGCAAAGGGGCACCTCCAACCCCCCCCCCCCCCCCCCCCGCCTGCACACCCTCTCTCTCTCTCGCCCCAAGGGTCTTTTGTTTTGTTTCGGTACTAAGCGCAGCAGTCGAGCCAGCCCGAGGTCCAGGCGAAGTCCACCATTTCCTGGCGCTGCACCGCCGAGTTCCGCCAGTAAGCTTCAACCGAATAGTTAGGTTGCCGCGGCATAGCCAGCACGCGCACACCCTCTTGGCACAAGCCCTGGTACCCGCCATGGCAGCCGCGGGGCACGTATACTGTCTTCGTCACCACAGGATCCAACAGCGCAAACATGAGCGCGGACGCCGTGCTCTGCGCCATGGCCCACGCCCGGGCGCACCTGAAGCGCTGCAGCTGCGCCCCGTAGTCGGTGTCTACGTCCAAGTAGAAAGCGTGCGCGGATCCCGGGCGCAGCAGGCTGGGCAGAAGCGCGTATTTCTTGTCTTCGGACATGAGATACATGTCGCCTTGCTCTGACTCTGTAATGCGCTGATAGAAAACCAAGGGGGGCTGCCCGTACAACATGTTAGGAAAGTTAGTGTTCGACCCGTCGCCTTCCATGATGTCGCCCGAGCGCAGGTGCGCGTAGATAGGCACCACTTTTCTGCATTTAGCAACGAACGCCGGCCGCACGAGCGCGCGCTGGCACCCGTACACAATTTGGGCAGCGCTCTCATGCAAGCAACGATCGCGCACTGCGTCGTCCTTGTCTAGAAACCATGCGTAAAACCAGGGCCAGTGGTTCAGAGGGCTTTCTTCCTGCACGTGCGTACTAAAATTCCGGGCCACACTAGCGCCGGGCCACACTAGCGCCGGGCCACCGCGCCGTGCCTCCCAGAGAGACAAAATCAAAGTCTGAGGTCACGTTGGACCACAACCAGTGGTTTTTGATTGTTAGGCGAACGCGCTTGCCGCAGCAGTATGCGGCTGCGAGTATGGTGTTCATCGCAGACACCATGTTCATTGTTCCGTGCGAACTGTTCTCCAAAATCAGTTCGTGGTCCAAGCTGCGCTGGCTGCGCGTGCTAGACACAAACCACTGGCAATTGTTCGATTGTTCCTTGTAAACTACGCGGTCAGGGAAGCCACTGTTGTTTGTTTTCGGAATAGCCTCACTGCTATCGTACGAGAAGGCAGTGTTTCTTCTATCAGCAGGGAATACTAGCAGCGTGGTTATTGCGACTAGACACGACAGGCTAGCAGCCACCGACAGTCTCCTTTGCAGCATACAGCCTGTTTGCAGGCGTCCCTTTTGATCGATTATAAAACTTCTCGTGAGCAAGGCAGCCTCCCTCACCACCACTCCCCGGGAGGTCGTGCGCCCCCCTCCCTTTTCCCTTTTCGTAAAGAAATTGCAGGGTGTGTGTGAAGAAAGAGGGGGGAGTGTGTGAACGAACGCTTGATTCAAAGAATTATGGTAGAGCTGGCGCGTGTTTCTCAGGGAGAGAAGGAGAAAACGGAAGGGAAGGATAAGCAACGGTTAAAAAAAGCAGAGAATATAGGCACTGAATAGACTGGATGATCACAGGTAAAAAGTGTGACTTAATGTAAATCACCAGCCGGGTGACTTAGTATAATAAGATATTAATAACCCCCGATACAATTTTTTTATGCAAACGCATTTAATAAAGCTTGGGCAGATGCATAACGTTCGCCAAAAGAGCTAGCTTTCCGCTAGCGCAAGCTGGCAGTAATACTAGCTTACAGGCGCCGTGAGGGTTGTGTGTGAACGACCAGCGCGTCAGCACTAGTGCTCAAGTGTCTCCTAGACTAGGGTCTACTCGGTGTCGCTGCCGCCGCCGCCTGCCCCGTCGTCGTCGGAGCTGCCGTCGCCCGGCCAGTGGTCTTCGCAGACGAGGGCCAGCGAGTCGCCCACGACGGCGGCCGCGGGCGCCTGGCACACGTGGCAGCTGCCGTTCAGCAGGCGCCGGCAGAGTTGCAGCTCCGCCCGGGAGCAGAGGTAGCACATGCCCTGCCACGCCGGGAACACGAAGAAGCGCGCCACCTGGTAGCAGCGCCGGCCGGGCACATCCGTAGCGCACAGTAGATAACTCCCGTCCAGTTGGTAGCCCTTCTTGCTGAGTGCCTCCGTATAGCCCATCAGCGTGCCACACGCATGGCAGCCCCCCTCGGTACCGTCCTCGAACAGCTGGTACTTGTTGCGCCGGGCGCAGCCCTCCCGCACACAAGTCCACGTCCTACGCCACATACACAGACACGCTTAGACTTACAGAAACACGCGTGCAGGTACCGAAGCACCCGCACACGCGCTGAGCGAGGCGCGAGCCACCCGCATACGCGCACAGAGAGAGAGAGAGAGAGAGAGAAAGCGTTAGAAAGAGAGAGAAGAGAGGAGGAGGGAGCAAAGGTGAGTGGACTTTTTCGACTGCCGGTACATGACGAGGCTGGAGAAGGTCCTACAGGGAACACGACAGCGTTGGCACACCAGCACACACGCACACAAACGGGCACGGCAGTGTCAAGCAGCAGCGACGGGGCGCCCGCGGGCGACGGCAAAGAGGGACCGAGAGTTCAGGAAGGACGCCTCGGCCGCGCGCTGCTCACTCTCCCAATCGATGTCCCCCCCCGGCCGGGCGCGGGGCTTGGCCGCCTGGTAGCGGCCGGCGCGGGACCTTGCCGCCTGGTAGCGGCCGGCGTGGGACCTTGCCGCCTAGCAGCGGCCGGCATGGGGCTTTGCCGCCTAACAACGGTCTGGCCGTCGAGTCACCTGGGGGGGTGTGTGCGCGCCTGGCCTGCGTCACCGCGGTAGAGCTTCGACTCCTCCGCTGCCTTGGCCTCGCCGTCACCACGGTAGAGCTTCGACTCCCGCTCTGCCTTGGCCTCGCCGTCACCACGGTAGAGCTTCGACTCCCGCTCTGCCTTGGCCTCGCCGTCACCACGGTAGAGCTTCGACTCCCGCTCTGCCTTGGCCTCATAGGCCAGGCAGAGCTTCGACTCCCGCTCCTGCTTAGCCTCGGGGTAGAGCTTCGACTCAGGGTAGCACTGTGCGCCGTGTGTCAGCAGCTGGTCCACTTCGTCCGGCGGGTCGTAAGGCATACGGCCCCGTGGATATCTAGGCTGGACGCAGGCTCCCGTGCCGTCCGGGTCTAGGGTCGCGGGCTCCACTGGGAGCTGTCCCACTGCAGGCCAAAACAGACAGCGAGCATGAGCAACTGAACCTCTGTCGCAGCCGGCGCGGCGGGCGGGGGCAGCAGCAGCGGCAGAGCGCAATGGACCGGTAGGGGGCGAGCCGAACAGCAGCGGCAGCGGGGAGACGGGTGACAGCCCTGACAGCCAGGGTGTGCGTATACGGCCGTGCGGCGTGGAGCGTGTGTGTGTGTCGGAGAGCGTGCCTGCAAGGGGAGGGGCGGGCAGTAGGTTTTGGGGCAACATTACCCGACAGGTAGATTTCCAGGGGCGAGGCGAAGCGCACCCCCGGCCCGCCAGGGCCCGGCGGAGGGGCGCCCTCCACGCCGGCCGGGGTGCTAGCGCTCTGCTCACTCGCGGGCGGTGCGTCCTGGGCAGGCGGCTCGGGCGACGCTAGCTCCGCCCCCCGGCCTCCGCCGTGTGCACCCTCGACCTCCGGGATGGAACGTCGGAGCTTGCCTCGCCACGACCTGCAGCTGACTACCCGAGGGGATGTCACGGGGCCATTTGGTTCTTGGCTTCTCGTGCTCTCCTTGGCCCTCTCCTTACGAGGAGGGCGCCGGCAATAGTCGGATTCCGGTGCCGTCAGGATCATCTTGGGGTCCCAATCCGTCAAGGTACGCGGGTTAGCTTTGAGGATGAGGTACCTCATCTCTTCCAACGTGCGTGTCGGCGCAATGCCCCGCTTCTTCCTTTCTATCTGCAGAGCTTCTATGTGCTGTATCTCCATAGGGGAGACACATCGCCGGGCTACCTCATACTTATGGGATTCCTCGGCCACTAGGCCTTCGTTCTGCAGCTGCCTGAAGAGCTTCTGTAAGCGCGTGATATAACTGGCCAAGTTCTCTTTCGACCGTCTCTTCATGTCATTCCTGTAACTCGGGCCGAAAGGCTTGGTAACGTCGTAGACGAGTCGATTTTCCATCGTGAGTCTACTCGGTAGTCCAGCCAGATCCATGGCAAGAGCTGCAGAGACTTCATGTAGGAGTCTTTGGAAGAAGTTCTTGCCGACCACGCGTTGAGGAAGATCTCGGCCTCAGACTGGGTCATAAAAGGGAAAGATTGGAAAGAAACAGGCGCAAGGTGTATCCTAATGATACGTGGTCGAACTTAAGCGTTTTGATCTCCCGCATGCGGTGTTGGTTCCGTTCGGTAGCAGACTCAAATGGCGCAACCATCATAAGGACGGTGCTGCCACTAAAGCGTATACCATTCCGGGTACGTGACGGCTCGGAACTACTCGACGAGGGCTGCTCGCCACTACTAGAGGATGCACTAGTTGTCGCTCTGCTCGCAGACGGGTTGTCCTCCTCCGCTTCGATCGTCGGGGCAGCTGGGCTGGCTAGAGCCGTTCCGGCTACCTCTGGCGTGACTGCTGCGGAGGCTGCGGTTTCCGCGACCGCCGTCCCGGTCTCTCCATCTTCGTCGCTCCCACCAGCTGGCGGGAGCAATTGCCTAACTGTGGAGAAAGTCACGAGACGTGGAGGGGCAGAACGGGGTCGGCTTGAGGACTGCCCGACTCGGGGGGATAGGGGGAGGCTGTCGCCGTCGGCTGGCTCTGCCCCTCTCTCTGGAGAGAAAGAGAACAGAGGCCCTTTCGACTCTTCTTCCTCCTCGACTACCCTTCCGTATGGGGAGACAAAAAGCGCGCCGCTGTCTTCGTACCGGGAGTCCGGAGGGGAAGCGAATGATCCCGAGAGGCTTGGGCTCCGTTGGGAAAACCTCGGGGTCGGGGATGAACCATACCCAGATGCTAGTGGGGAAAAATGCCCCGTCAGCAGCCGGTCTCGGTCGGGAAAACAGGGAACGCTGTGCCTCTGACCCGCCTATGGGGCCCAGACTACTTCCTGAAGGGCGAGAGGGTCGACCTGGGAAGGCTGTGATGGGGCCACCAAAGCGTTGGGGGGGGAACCTTACCGGGGCGGGGGCCGCCATGGAGCGCGATGACGATGCTGCCGCCGTAGCCGGAGGCATCGTCGCTGCCGTAGCTGTAGCCGTAGTCGTAGTCGTAGTCGTAGTCTTTGCTCCTGCCAGTGGGGGGCGAGTTGGGCCCATGGTAGGAGCCGTCGTGGCCGCTGGTGCCGGAATCGTCACGTAGCGTATGGAGCTGGGGACGTTTCAATCTTGAGGAGGAGCCTTTTCTCCCCATGCAGCCCCTTGAGCAGATGGTGGATTATTGGTTGGACCCATCCACTTTCCATAAGTGGACCGCTTATAGGGGTGAGAGAGACCTAGCTATAAGTAGGTACAACGACCTTGCGAAAAAGGTCGGTTGGGTTCTGTCCCCGGACGAAGGCAGTCCTTTACTGCTTTCGGTAAGAGGGGGCCGAGGTCCTTATTTAAAGTCATTAGTACGACCTTAAGGAAGTGGGCGCGGCTGATTCCGTCCGTCTGGGGCGAGAGCTTCTTGGCCGAGCAGTCCTTGAGGGCTTCCTGTATGTGTCTATGAAGGGGACCTTGAGGTTGGTGCGCAGCGTACGAGAGATGTTGAGGCATTCCTCTCGGTGGTAGACTTCCTGACTGACCAGGTCGTAATTGGGGCGAGGAAATGAGGCTGGAAGGCTCATTTTGTCACACCTGAACGTAGAAGATCCACGATGTAGCAAACAGGTCTGGAATTTGCAAAGGAGACCTTTAGGGTTGGCGGTTTGTGTGAAGAAAAATTGGAAAAAGTTGTGGGTGGTTTTTGTATGTATTTCCTGCGTTTTCTTAGCGTTTGAAGCAAGATCAACACTAATTTTAATTTGGATTTCATTATTTGAATTACAAATGTTACCTTGTAATCACCAGCAAAAATTTTTACAGAAAAAATGATGGGAAGTGATTGATCCTGACTAACAGCCTCCGGACGACATATGAGGACAGCTAGTTCACCTGTCTTTGAGTGGCCGGTCATGGTGACAGTTGTTCATGTTCACGACACGCAGAGAGGCGACTTGTACCATGTATTCAAGTCTTGTTCAAGTCTGTTCAAGTCTGTTCAAGTTCCTTGCATACATAGGTTTTGCTCAATAGGGTTTCCCCGAAAATATCGGTGAGAATTTGGGGACATTTGGGAAAAAAGGAAATGGTAATGGGGAAAAAGCAGTTGGGGAGGGTCTTCAATTCTCTTCTCGTTCTTTCTTGACTCTCATTTTCTTATGAAGCCAGTTGAGAATTCAACAGTACGTCTCAATAAACATCTGTACCAAACCACTTTTCGCCAAAATGTAAACTGACTGAGTACCATGCAATTGAAATCCGGTCCCTGAGAGAGGTGGGAAAATGAGAAAAATCGATGTTTCATTTACAAAGTAAGTGCTACAAGGCTGGATATTAGCTCAAATATGTTACTTTATCATCCTACCCATGTGAAAATTGTTTTCTGTTGTTGAAAACGATGGAATCTATGAAATCAAAAATTTCGTTTTTGGTTCAGACAGACCTCAGTGGACTCATTCCCCTGTACGTTTCGAAAACGATGCTCCTCCATCTATTTTATGAATGGAAATGTATCTACAGGTCACAGATACGTGGTTGAACACAAAAAATTGGAAGAGGAGGTACTACCAAAAAATGAGCAGGGGTTTGAGTCCAGCGCATTCGAGATGCAAAAAAGCTGAAACACTGATTTCGAGATTTTGAGCCTTACAGCTAATGTTAACAAAATCCCTCTTACACACGCTTAGAATGCATCAGTATACGACCGTGGAAGCATTTCTAAGCAGGCTAAAAGCCTTGTGCATGGCATTCTGAGCACCAATCCATATTTTATTGACTGAATTCGTTATGTAAGTTTTCTCAGCCTCTAGGCTTTCTCGCCACAAACCGTCTGGGGGAAATACGAAATGCAATCATGGTAATCGAATCAGGTACTTTCTAGATTTGTTTCTGCTCATTTGGAGACAAGATTCATTTTTTCACTTTTGTCAGAGTGAAAATTGAAGGTATTTTGCTAGCATTTTTTGTAGCGAGGAAGGCAAGAAACCGACAAAAATTTATGAACGGTATTGAAGAGTGATCATCGAAACATATTTAATAATCAATATGCACAGAACGCTATGTGGAGAGAGTTCTCCAAAGATTCCAAACTACTTTGGGAAGCATGGTCTTCCTAGTTTGGCCGGTTCAGGCCAAGCACCGCAAAATCAGGGAATTTTAGCGAACGAAATATCAAAAAGAAGGGGATGAGCGGAGGAACTGAAAAGTAGAGATTGAGTCTGTTTAAATAGTTCTCAAATAGTAAATTTAATAGATAATTAGTCATTCTATGGAACACATATAAAAAATACAATTTTTTCAATAAATCTTAATATATTTTACAAAGTTTGCACTGTTTCTGCTTATGTCAAAAATCAACTTGAACATGTGCTTTCACAAGGTTGTGAAATCAAGATATTAGATTTGCATTCCATAATATAATAATTCTTTCACAAAACGCACAACTTTCACAGCACCAATTAGCTTACTTATGTCAAAATCTGTTCCTCCCAACTAACAGCCTCGGGACGACATATGTGTGTGGGTGTAATGGCAGACCTTGAGCTTGCTCGCTGTTGGTGTTTCCAGAAGCAGGTAGGTGTTCCCCAATTCGAGCTGTCGACAGCACACACAAAGTGTGACTCTTCCGAAAAAATAGGGAAATTCGAATTGTAAGTCTTGACTACCCTCCTGTGAGGAAATTACCAACCGGCATTCAAATGAATACACACACGGCTGTCATTTGATCTCAAAATACTTCCGAGAACAGGGAAGGTACCAAAAGACACTGGGATGGTCAATTCCAGTTTATTTAGTACACTTGCTCGACAGACTACTTGTCCCTTGCGAAACAATGCAAATTCTGAGAACTAACGAATAGTTATTCAAGTGCTACACGTGTTGTGTAGCAGTTGGAGTTGTTCAAGTTGGTATGAGAAAAATAAAGGAAAATATGTTACGTATTACCACTTTAACTAACCTACCTGAATTGTTTTATCATTTTACTTGGGGTGTTGACTGGAAACAGGAAAACACGGTTCAAGGAAATAAAGTATGACTGGAGACAGCCGGAAAAAGCGGTCAAAGGAATAAAAGTTTCAGATATGGGGAAAAAAGGCGGCAAGTCAACTTGCGATTTTTTCTAAAAAGCTAGCTGTTAAAGGGAAATAAATTGATTTGTTAAGGGCAGTTGAAAACGCAGTAGTAACAACTACAAGTTATGACAGTTGATAAATAAACGGAAAAATGAAGTAACGGAACTAAAAATAGAAGTGTAAACTTGAAGTACTGAAAAACTTGAAGAAAGTTTAACACAATATTAATGTTTCGGTCCGGTACGGTAGTCATTCCGACTCATACACTTCTGTTTTTAGTTCCGTTACTTCATTTTTCCGTTCATTTATCAACTGTCATATTAATAGCTTGTAGTCGTTACGTTTTCAACTGCTATTAACAGATCAATTTATTTCCCTTTACCAGTTAGCTTTTTAGAAAATGTTAACTATTGTTTTTTTTCCCCACTTCTACCTTTTTTCCCTGGACCGCTTTTTCCGATCCCAGTCATAGGAAATGATAATGATAGGTAAAAATAGGCATCCAGGTAAAGCGGCAGTCTTCCGTCCTTTTTACCTTATTTTTTTCCAGACTGACTTGAACAACTCTAACTGGTACACAACTCGTATTCCACTTGAAATATTCTCGTTCTCAGAATTTGTATTGTTTCGCAAGGGACAAGTAGTATGTCAAGTAAGTGTACTGAATAAACTGATATTGACCGTCCCAGAGTCTTTTGGTACCTTCCCTGACCTCGGAGGTATTTTGAGGTCAATTGACAGCCGTGTGTGTATTCAATTGATTGCCGGTTGGTAATTTCCTCGCAGGGGGTTAGTCAATACTTACACAATTATTGATTGTACCGTATAGTACTTGACATTCATCATGAGTACTTGATACAAGATTAAGTTACTACCATAACAGAGCGTGCACGCCCTTGTGAATACACATTCACTCAAGGGGGCAAGCGGGTTCAGAGGTGGTGCGAATGATTGTGCAAATTAAACATAGGAGTCACGTCACATGCAGCAGTGTATATCGATGGCTGGCAGTTTTTTTTGCTCCTGATTGAAGAGGAAAACCAGCGAGGTGTTCGGGGAAGCTTCTTCGGTAATGGTGAATCGTGAAGTTCTGAGCTGGGATATGTCACTTTGATGTCACAAGACGCCCCCTTGGTGGTGAATAGAACTCGACACAAGATATCCATACTGATAAAACTTGCGAGTGAACGCGCACAGAGCATGCGCACATATTTCTTTGTGGTAAGCTTCCTAGCAAAGTCAGTCGCAGCAAATAGCGACGCTACATTTCGTGGTGTCTGTCACGTTCGCGTTTTGCCCCCTAAAATTATGACTATGATTAATTTGTAACTTGCTTAAATATAGTTTGCTATTGTTATAATTATTGTCATTCCTGCAATCTATACATCTATACACTATCTAACCACAGCCAGCTTTTCCTAATCTTGACGGAAAATCTTGGTGAGGCATGCTATAGCTAACCACAGTGGGGCAAGTGATCATGATGGTAATAGTAAAGAAACTGACGAGCAAGAAGGGAGGCCAAGGCAGCAAAAATGCCGTGGTACTTGCGGTGATTTCCCGGAAACTTACCGCATTTTCGCCTCCCGTCTCACACTTTGACTTTTCTATATAATACCATTCCTGCCAAATTCACCGCGTTTTACGGTCAAAGCGCGCGGTGAGACCATACAACGCTTGGAATGTGGTGAGAACGTTCTTTTCCCCATCGCCAAGCCAGATTCTGATGAACTTGGTATAGAGAAGTCTAAGTTTGAGACGGGAGGCAAAAATGCGGTAAGATTGCGGGAAATCACCGCAAAATTCGCAACATTTTGCTGTCTTCCCCCCCCGCCTGTTACTGCCAGCTTCTATAGGCGTGTCTGTGTGATCTACGTCAAACCCACAGCAATAATAATACACTTCAGGTGGTATGGAAATGTCCGGAGCGCATTATTAGAAAGTTCAAGACAAGCGCTTTTGCAAATGGCCATGCTGCTTTCTATTTGTGTCCTACATCTCGAATAGTGACTGAGAAAGCATTGGGCTTGGATCAATGTGCTTTTTTGCGGCTGGACTGCCATATTGTGATAAAAACGTCAGGTTTCTCGTGGTTGTCTTTGTTTGTTGTGCTTGCGGCAAGCAAAAGCTCAAGGACAGAGAATCATGCACATATCCGGAAGCGGAAAAGTCGAAATATGAGACGGGAGGCGCAAAAGCGGTAGGTTTCCGGGAAATCACCGCAAATACTGCGACAATTCTGCTGCCTTCGCCTCCCGTCTCACATTGTCAATTTCTTGCCTTCTTGCGGGCTTTGACGCCGCTCGGTCTGTGCATGCGCCTGTTCCAGCCTGACCACAGCCTAATCATATATATATATATATATATATATATATATATATATATATACATACATACATACATATACGCATACATGTAAGCTTACATCTACATGTACATAAATTCTTTCCTTCCTTCTTTCTTCTTTCTTTCTTTCTTTCTTTTGCTCTCTCTCTTTCGCTCTCTCTTTCTCTCCCTCTCTCTCTCTCTCTCTCTCTCTCTCTCTCTCTCTCTCTTTCTTCTGTTCTCGACCTGCCGGTCCACCCCGCGCATAGATAGATAGATAGATAGATAGATAGATAGATAGATAGATAGACAGATAGATAGATAGATAGACAGATAGGTAGATAGATAGATAGATAGATAGATAGATAGACAAGCGACCTGCCGGTCAACCCGGTGCGGTCATAGATCACGTCCTCTTCCTGCATACATACATACATTACATTACATTACATTACATTACATTAACATTACATTACATTAGATTACATTAGATTACATTAGATTACATTACATACATACATACATACATACCATACCATACATACCATACATACCATACATAGATGCATACCTGATAACTGAATATCAGTTAGCACAGCACTGTGGGCAGGGAGGGAACGAGCTGTATGTATGTATGTATGTATGTATGTATGTTATGCATGCATGTATGTATGTATGTATGTTATGTATGTATGCATGTATGCATGTATGCATGTATGTATGTATGTATGTATGTGTGTGTGTGTGTATACCTATCTACCTACCTACCTACCTAGCTGTACCTATTTACCTGCAGCAGGTGGCACCGCAGCTCGGGCTTGTCCACGGGCCGGCCCAGCTAGAAGTGGGAGAAAAGCGTAATATGATACGGAAAAGCCGGAAAATGCGGCAAGTTTGCGGGAAATCACCGCGAATACCGTGATAGTTTTGTTGTCTTCGCGTCCCGTCTTACTTGTTAGCCTCTTAAAGAGGGGAGGGGGGGATGTGCTGGTGAGAGGGAGAGACAGAGAAGAATCGTAATAACTGCCTTCTTTACCTTTCCAATTCTCTTTCCCTAAAAATAACATTAAGCAAAGGTCTGATGTGTCCTACGCTGGGATCGCACCCATACACACATACACACACAGACACAGACACAGACACACACACCATGAGAAAGCTCTTGCCCTGAGCTTGCAAAGCGTTGCTTCAGAAAATATATATAGCTATACCAGTGACGGGGAACGATGAGAGCAAAAGAGGAGGATCTTTACCTGTTGTGTGTGGTCTCTATCAGAGTAAAAGCGTGAGCAGATTGAACTGGCTGCGACTAACATACACACATACATACATACATGCACATGCATGAATACAACAGCAATAATAACAACAGCAAGAAGAAGAAGAAGAAGAAGAAGAAGAAGAACAACAACAACAACAAAAACAAAGAAAGAAAGAAAGAAAGAAAGAAAGGAAGAAAGAAACAAAACAAACGAACGAACAAACAAAACAAACGAAACAAACAAAAACAAACAAAAACAAACAAAAAACAAGCAAACAAACAACCAAACAAACAACAAAACCAAACAAAACCAAACAAAACCAAACAAACAAACAAACAAATAAATCAAATAAATAAATCAAATAATAAATCAAATAAATAAATAAGTAAATAAATAAATAAATAAATAAATAAATAGATAAATAAATAAATAAACAATCATAAAAATAAAATAAATTACATATATATAGATATTTATACAATGATAATAATGATAATGATAATAATAATAATAATAATATAATAATAATAATAAATAATAATATAATAATAATAATAATAATAATAAATAATAATGATAATAATAATAATAATAATAATAATAATAATAATAATAATAATAATAATAATAATAATAATATATCTGAGGCGTACTGATGCAGCTAATGGCATATCCTCAACGGACATAAGCCTCCAATACCCTTATTCGAGGTCCTCCACCCCCCGTGTCAGTCTCTCGCCTGATGATCGGGGCCACCGATGGAGCTCCTGAGGGCAAGACTGCACTAAGCCGAGGTTATTCCAATAATAATAATAATAATAATAATAATAATAATAATAATGATGATGATGATGATGATGATGATGATGATGATGATGATGATGATGATGATGATGATGATGATGATGATGATGATGATGATGATGATGATGATGATGATGATGATGATGATGATGATGATGATAATAATAATAATAATAATAATAATAATAATAATAATAATATTATTTATATATCATGTAATAATAATAATAATAATAATAACAACAACAACAATAACAATAATAATAATTAATAACAATAATAATAATAATAATAATAATAATAATAATAATAATAATAATAATAATAATAAAAAATTATATATATTATATATTATATTATATTATACATATACATATATACATACATATAATTACACACACATATAAGTATATATATATATATATATTGATATATATATATATATATATTATATATATGTATATATATATATATATTTATATATATATTGTATATGTATATATATGTGCATACATATTTAAAGGCATAATACTCCAGTACCATCGAAACGGAGACACACAGAAATATTAGAATTGATTAAAATTGAAACATATATTACATGGCGTACATTAGATTACATTGCGTACATATACTTGTTTTACAATATACCACTGAGGTCTAAAATTCACCCCTTTGAGAGATTTGACAGGTATAAATACGTGTCTGGAGTTCAACACACGACACACAGTGAAATGCCTGAGAATCTGAGAATATGCTGTAATCACCAAGGCTTCACACCCTGATATTCTCTCGATTCTTCGCTCACTTTTGGATTTTTTTGAACACAAGATTTGATTATAAAATGTTGAAGGAGTAGATTTTTGTCTTTTTAGGAAAACCTAGGAGAACAAAATGTAAAAAAGAAGATCCAAGAGTCTGTGGTGCTCCAAAGACAACTAGGGATATAACCCCTCCCCTCATCAATGGTAAGGGGTTCTTCCATAAAGTCACAACAAAGAGGATTTCTCCGGGAAAAAAAGTGAGCATTGCCATTTCTTTTCGAAAGGGCCTGACAAATCTAGATGACAAACCAGTACCAGCAGATGCCCAATGCACAACTGGAAAACAGCAGTTTGTGGTGCACTGCAAGCAGACCTTCCCAACTTTTGGTTTGGGTTTCCTTCGTGTAGTTTCTGCAAACTTTTGCGCACCTTGCTAGTGGAAGTGCCGCGTGATGCTGATGCATGGCGAACACCACCGACGATTCCATACCAGACGTAAGTCGCAGTCCTTTTTGGCTTCTTTGCCCATTTTGCTGTATTAGTGCTCTACTGGCGTGCGAGCAACTAACCTGGAACTGTTGGTGTGTGTTATGCATAATAGTTGCGGAAAGGAATCACCTCAGGTCAGGAATGGCCGGAGTTATGTATGGCCTGGTTGAAGATCCAATGAAGAACGTGGTTGACCCTAATCAACGTCTGCGTGACACTGAGCATATGCTACTCCAAGGGCACCACGTTATTGACGCTTTCCCCTCCAGGAACGGCGGCCAACTGACTCGTTAACTTGAGCCCGCATCGATTCAACGAGGAAATGGTTTACCGTATCCTTGCTGACTCTATTGACTGTACCTTACCGCATGGAGACCAGATCGTGACGCTTTTCCCTCCAGGAACGGCAGTCTACTTTCTCGTTGACCATCATCCACATTTCAATGCATTCATTGTACCTCAACGCGAACGCCGCGCTCGGTGACTTCGTTTCATCGAAATGGACAAAGCGTCAGGGAAATGCGTCACCATATCCCTGTTTCGTGACTTAATTTATTGTCGGTCGGCAAACACCAGTTTCGTTGGCACTGGCATCCATAAGGGAGGGAACAAAATTTATGTCTATGGAAATTTAATTTATTGTCGGCAAACACTAGTTTCCTTGACTCTGGCTTCCACAAGTGAGAAGGATATTTATGTTGCTCCGTGCAACGCACTATTTATGTTGCTCCGTGCAACGCACTATTTATGTTGCTCCGTGCAACGCACTATTTATGTTGCTCCGTGCAACGCACTATTTATGTTGCTGGTGCAACCAGCATTCATACTCGAATCTTTATTGACGATGCAGACAGACAGAAAGACAGACAGTCAAAGAAAGAAAGAAAAATTACAGACGGACAGATCAGTATAGACAGACACTGAAAAACAGAATGTATGCTTATACATAAATGCTCTACGTCAATTGTACCTTACCTGAAGAAACATAGGAGAGAGAGAGAGAGAGAGACGAGAGAGGAGACACACACACACACACAAACACACGCGCAGAGAGAGAGAGAGAGAGAGAGAGAGAGAGAGAGAGAGAGAGACAGAGAGAGAGAGAGAGAGAGAGAGAGAGAGAGACAGACAGACAGACACACCCACACACAGACAGAGAGGTAGAGGCAGAAAGCATGGCTTGTAGAAAGCACAATAGAAAGCTATATGCTCTCTTCACATGGACTCAATTAAAGGAGAAGTTATCAGTGTACACCAGAAACAAATCACATACATCATCCTTAAAAAAAATGTCATGCGAAGCGATGTTGTGATTCCCACAGCGCGGGCGTTTTGTGCCAAAAGGAAGTATGAAGATAAATGACTGAATTGAAAGTTCTCCACTTCTTTCAAGTTGGTTGTTGCTGTTGCTGTTGTTGTTGTTGTTGTTGTTGTTGTGGTTGTTGTTGTGGTTGTTGTTGTGGATGTTGTTGTGGTTGTTGTTGTTGTTGCTGTTGTTGTTGTTGTTGTTGTTGTTGTTATGTGTGCGTGTGTGTGTGTGTGTGTGAACTCGACGACTCATGATCTAATATTCATTTATTAATATATTAATTTCTTAAAAGGCCTGAAACGTTCAGCTACTAGCCTTTTTATTAATACAGTTTTATTATCATCATTCACCAGTATTTTGACTCAGTATTGTATGTTGGTCCAACGGGTGACACCGTCAGTTGCCATAATTTATGCCCGAGGCATTTACCTTCTCGAAGCCGCCAGTTCACTTCACCGACGGTCCTACTTTCAAGTTTCAAGAGTCTTTATTACTAAAAGATATGAACTATACTGTTGAACTACCATGACTCGAATCATAGTAGATATTTAATAATATAACAACTTAATATCTAACGAGTCGGACATGAAGAGTGTGGAACTCAAGTTGTGACAGTAGTCTCGTTGCTTACCGGTCACGTAGTATTCGAATTCCAGTCAATAGCTCCGAATCTGGCTTTTAGTTCAAATTCTGGTTTTTAATTTGAATTCTGGTTTTTAAAAATTTTGAATTCTGTGGTTGATTTGCTCATTTGAATGTCCTCCGCTATAATAATTTATTATCATCTCAAATTCTGATCATCTTCTCGTAACAGAGTGATTCTCGCGTTCTCGCCGCTTATTGTCTTATTAATAATATTCTGAATAATACTATGATCCGACTCACTGATTAAATTATAATACAAATGACTCACGGTGGAGTACTCACACCGAAGCTACTACTACACTAGCCGCGTCAGAGTCAAAAATTCAATATTATAACTTGATTCGGAACCGAATAATTCGGATAAATGGCGGAACCGAATAATTCCGATAAATGGCTGGTATGTAAGTTCTGTATTAAATACCGTCTGGAGCTGGTCTCAGGTCTGTCTGTCTACCAGGGACGCCTGGGAGACATTAAACCGGCTTCAGAGTACCCCTACGGCAACTACTTCTTAAGCGTATACGTCACGTGAGTGATAATTTGAGTACTTACTATGATTAATATTAGACTACACATTAACCATGGGATGTATCCCAAGTTGTGTTGTTCAAAGAATCGCACATTCACAGTTTTCATGAGCAGCAGATCCAAGAGTCTGTGGTGCTCCAAAGGCAACTAGGGATATTTATAACACCCCCCCCCCCCCCCCCTCTTTAGGGGTTCTTATGAAAGTCACACATCGGCCACGAGGTCTTCTCCGATTTGTTTGTTATCATTTGGGCGCAACTTTCCGGGAAAAGTTGGAACAATGACGAGAACCCAGCCGGCCCACTTTTGGGTGTGCATTTTCACACCGATACCTGAAAATCAGGCTTTGGGTGAATGTTTCTCCAATTTTGCTTTTCGAAAGGGCCTGACACACGTAATTGCTACTACTTTTTGTGCCATTCTGTAATGGATTGCGAAAAGATTCCCGGGATCAGTTTTTTATTTGTGGTGCAGACAACCCAACTCTGGCTTGGGTTTCCGTTCGCATTTCATTTCTGCGCACTGCTGGCTAGTGGAAGCAAATGCTAGATGATGTATGGCGAACGCCGCCGACGATTCCATACCAGACGTAAGTCGCAGTCTTTTTGTCTTTTGCCGTTTGTTTTGTTTTAGTCTTCTACCGCGTGCGAGCAACCTGAAGCTATTGATTTAATGTCATTCATTCTATGAAAATTAGACGGTGTGTATCGTATACGCATTGATAATTTTACATATTACATAATAACTATGGGATCCCAAGTTGCGTTGTTCAAAGAATCGTACAGTCACCGCCGTTTTCATTTGCACGACGCGCCGCGTTGGCCTGCACACACATACACACACAAAGTAAGTAAGAATGTATCTATGTATCTATGTATGAATGTATATATATGAAATGTAACGTGACGTAAGGTAAGGTAAGGTAACGTAACGTAATGAAATGTCATGCAATTTAATGTAATTTAATATAATGTAATGTCACGTAACGTTATGCAATGTGATGTGATGTAATGTAATGTAATGTAATGCAATGTGATGTGATGTTATGTAATGTAACGTAACGTAACGTAACGTAACGTAATGTAATGTAATGTAATGTAATGTAACGTAACGTAACGTAACGTAACGTAACGTAATGTAATGTAATGTAATGTAATGTAATGTAATGTATACTGTAATGTATACTGTAATGTAATGTAATGTAATATAATGTAATGTAATGCAAAGTAATGTAATGTAATGTAATGTAATGTAATGTAATGTAATGTAATGTAATGTAGCAATGCAAGGTAATGCAAGGTAATGCAAAGTAACGTAACGTAACGTAACGTAACGTAACGTAACGTAACGTAACGTGACGTAACGTAATGTAATGTAACGTAGGCACAAACCTGAGCCTGTGCTTGCGCTGCTTTCAGCTGCTGCTGCTTGTATTCCAGATTAGCACGGGCAAGACTAACGTACATATTGATACATAGATACATAGATACATACATAAATACATAAATACATACACGCACACACAAATATATACATATTATATATATATATATAATATATGTAGAGAGAGAGAGAGAGAGAGAGAGAGAGAGAGAGAGAGAGAGAGGTCACCGTGCTTGTCGCACGCGTTCGGCCTGGTTTTCTTGCTCCTGCAGCTCTCTGGCTAAAGTTTCATCGTCCTTCTCGTCAGCCTCTATGTAATTAGGATCAACATAAATATATACAAACATACATACGTACATACATACACACACAGAGAGCTTTCTAGCCAAAGCTTCATCGCCCTTCTCGTCCGCCTCTATGTAAGTATATACAAACATACAAACATAACATACATACATACACACACATACACATAGAGCTTTCTAGCCAAACCTTCATCGTCCTTCTCGTCGCCTCTATATAAGTATATACAAACATACAAACATACATACACATACACATAAGCGTAAACATACATACGTACATACACACACACACACACACACACGCACACACACACATACACTCAGAGAGCTTTCTAGCCAAACCTTCATCGTCCTTCTTGCCCCCCTCTATGTAGGTAGGGTAGGATAACATAAGTATATACAAACATACAAACATACAAACACACACACACACACACACACACACACAGAGCTTTCTAGCCAAAGCTTCATCGTCCTTCTCGTCCGCCTCCATGCATGCATGTATGTATATGTATACATTGCATCACTATCATTCACGCGCATCATAGAGCTATCTATCTATCTATCTATCTATCTATCTATCTATCTATCTATCTATCTATCTATCTATCTATCTATCTATCTACCTATCTACCTACCTACCTACCTACCTACCTACTATCTATCTATCTATCTATCTATCTATCTATCTATCTATCTATCTATCTATCTATCTATCTATCTATCTACCTACCTACCTACCTACCTATCCATCCATCTATCTGTTTGCCTGTCTGTCTGTCTGTCTACCTATCTATCTATCTATCTATCTATCTATCTATCTATCTATCTATCTATCTATCTATCTATCTACTGTCTGCACGAGTACCAGGCGGTATTGATGAGACATCCACGACTGTACCAATCACTCCCTACACGCAATACACAAACATAAGTATGCAATACATATGCACATA
>WBZZ01000831.1:85000-92405 GCA_019918135.1 Paulinella micropora
ATAATATATAATATATATATATATATATATATATATATATATATATATATATATATGTATCATTTATGTATTCGCGACTTGTCCCACCGCAAAGTATTAAACAAGCCTTAAAAATATGAAAAACCAACATTTGATATATAGAAAACATACATAGAAAACAAAAAAACATACACTTGTTTTACAAAAAAACGACACATGAAGCACACTAAGAGAGATTTCAACGAAATAACGACAAAAACACTATTTTATTTCATAAAATTGTATATATACTGCGTATATATGGTTTTTGTCGTTATTTTTGTCAAAATCTCTCTTAGTGTGCTTCATGTGTCGTTTTTTTGTAAAACAAGGGTATGTTTTTTTGTTTTCTATGTATGTTTTCTATATATCAAATGTTGGTTTTTCATATTTTTAAGGCTTGTTTAATATTTTGCGGTGGGACAAGTCGCGAATACATAAATGATCACACCACAAAATGGGGGAAGGGGGGGAGGTCACTCACGAAGTGAGTGGCGGGGGGGTTGGGGGGGATACACACAAAAGTTTGCTTTTTGCTTTTTCTCCTTGGACAAGCGGCAAAAGTGCTCCCGTCGCCCAAAAATTGGTGGCACCGGCTCAGCCATAACGATATTATCTTATTGATTTATATATTAAAGACATACAAGAAACTATATATAATGGAAATGATAACAGAAGAGGTTAAACATGAGAAGTGCGGTAAGTGTAAATGCTGGAGATTGCCACTGCAATTTTTGAATGACAAGGGGCGGAGGTTGAAGTCTTGTGATGATTGTAGAAGAAGGTATAGAGTGGCGAATGATAAACATAAATGCGAACATAATAGACGGAAAACCATATGCACGGACTGCGGTGGTGCGATATGTGAGCATAAGAAACGAAGAAGCAGATGTAAGGACTGCGGTGGTGGTGAGATATGTGAGCATAAGAAAGAAAGATATACTTGCAAGGACTGCGGTGGAAGCGGGGTATGTGATCACAGAAGGCAGAAACTCCAATGTAAGGAGTGCGGTGAGGTAAGACGGATTACAGCGGAATAAGGCTTGCTAGGTGTCCTTATTTTTTTTCAATAAGTCCTTATTTTTTTCATTTTTTATAAGATGCTCATTTTATTGATTCATTTTTTTCTCAAAAACGTGAAAAAGTTTTGAAAATGTCAAAAAATTCAATTTTTTCAATGTTTTGGAGGCTAAGTTTTTGATAGGTTTATTACCCGCGATGAATAGGAGCGCGTATTTTGCTGTTTTTGTAAATCAATGGTACTTATGGAAACAAGGATCCGCCAACTCACAAGGACTTAAGCAATAGGTGTAGGGGGCTTATTTCGTTAAAACAACTTCATTTAAGCTATCGGGGGATGTACTCCCCTATTCTCAAATGTAACATTACCCCCCTTGGCTAAATGGTACGGGGGACTATAAAGGGGGGGGGGGGTCGGCCAACTTTTCCCAAAATAGGGTGCCAAAATAGGGGAGGGGGGTCAAACGCGTAGTTAAACTCAGTCAAATGGGGTTAAATCCCTTATTTATATACTCTTTTTATAATAATAATGTTAATAATAATAACAAGGAAGTAAGGATGGGGCGTGTGGTAATATGGGCAGAGTTAGAATTACAATAAAATACCGCTTGCTAGGTGTCCTTGCGGAAATAGGGGATGTACAGGGGACTTACAAGGACTTTAAGGACGGGGTGAATAGAAGCAGTTGAAGGTGATTTACGCTCTGAGACATAACCGCTGGCAAACAATGAAGGAAGCGTCGGCGAAGCGGAATTGACGGAGGGAGAGTTAATTTTAATTTAAACATATTATATATAATATATATAAGATATTAACATGCCACCACCATTCAAGTATTTAACGGACGAAGAACGGCTGGAGGCTCGTAAAAAGTCTCAGAGAGAATACGCAAAAAGAAAACCCGAGATATACAGAAAGGCAAGCAAGAAGTATTACGAGAAGCGCAAGAAGAGAGAAATTATGGAAGAAAAAATTATGAAAGAAAAAACAAAGACTTACAAAGTTTATAAATTGTTTAATGGAGTAGATGAAAATGACAAAGAATTTTACATAGGTAGCACTCTACAACAACATTTATATGCAAGACTTAGCCTCCATAAATCGCTAGCTAAGAAAGGCGTTAATAGAAAGTTATATAATCATATGAACAAGTGGATTGAAAATTTTAAATGTGTTTTGATTTATGAAGAGCCAGTAGAAAACCACAACATTGATAGACAGAGAGAATTAGAACAAAAATATATATAAGCGAACTAAAACCAACACTGAATATAAACACGGCGCAAGGAGCGGGGACTTCAAATGAAGATAGAAAATGTGTTAGATTTGAAGAATGAGTTTTTAAAAACGATGAAGAAAAGAAACGACTGGAATACAATAAAAAATACCTTGAAGAATATCACAAAAAATATTATGATGTAAAAAAAGATCAAATCAAAGCATGCTAAAAATTATATTACGACAAAAACAAGGATGTTTTGTTGAGAAAGAAAAAAGAAGAATTTGACAAAATAAGAGAAAGTAAAAAATATTATTGTGAGGCATGTAGTTTTACAGGAGTAAGCGAGACGGCTCTAACTACACATAATAGATCAAAATGTCATATTTCAAAGAATGAAAAATTGAAATATATATCCTTCTAAATGTTTTTTTTGTCCAAAATACCACTTTAGCGGACTATATTATATATAATTTCTATTTAAAGCCAAGAGAAGTGTACTTATTATATATAGTATCTATAAGAATACTACATATAATTTACGACCACAAAAAAAAATTTTATAACTTTATTATAGATGGATGTTGAGGAGGCCACCCGCACTAAGTTTATTAACAAAGAGGAGTTGTTTGATGCGAACAAACTATCCTATATTATTAACAATTTTGATGACTTAAAAAGCGAACTGCGAGAGAAATGTTTCAAAGACGGAAGTCCTATAACACTGCTAAAAAAAATATATTCAAAAAGTATTCAATAATAAAGTCTCTGTAGTGTATCGGCAAAATGGGGGCAAAGGTAGATTTAATGCTGTAGGCTCATTATCTCTCCAAAACATACCGCGCGAGATAAGGCACACTATCGCCCGCGATTACTATGTAGATATTGATATGGTGAATGCGCATCAAGTCATACTACTACATTTATGTGCGATATTTAACTTTGAAGCGAAATATCTGCGATCGTATGTGAAAAATAGAGAGAAGGTAATAGCAGATCTCACGAGCAAAAATGAGACGATTGACAGAGACAAGGCAAAACAGATTATCCTATCCGTCCTAAATGGAGGCGAAAAGGATTACAACGCAGTCGCGAAAAAGACGAGGTTTTTAACCGCCTTTAAACAAGAAATGAAAGCCCTACATGGAAAGTTTGCGGGGGCAGACATTAAAGAATTTGAAAAAGTTAAGCAGAGGCGGATTAACAGAGGCGAAGACTTCAACCACGAGGCCAGTTATATGAATACATTGTTATGCGACTTTGAAAACAAAATTCTACAAGTTATGCTAGACTATTTTGGAAACCCTATTATGTGTGTTTTATGCTTTGATGGCCTGATGCTAGAAAAGAAGGACTACGATCTGGAAAGTTGTTCAAAGGTCATTAAGGAGAAATTAGGGATAGACATGGCTCTTAAATTAAAGGAAATGAATGAAGGCTTAACCTTTCCAGAAAATGCGATTATTGAGCCTTATCAAACTCCCAGCCTTAAATACTTTGGAGATATGGATAACGTATATATTCAACACTATAGAGAGAATGAGGCGAGCCTTGAAAGACTGAAAGAATGGCGCAGTTGTATAAACATAGTATCAAGGGGAGGCGGTCAAGTCGTGATGACTTTAAATCTAGACATTGACGAAGAGACAGGAGACCGATCCGAATATTATGTACAAGCAGAAGTAGGCGCAATGATGTCCGCATTAAATTTTGAATGTTTTGTGCGGAATCCAGAATACATTGAAGAATTGAAAGGAGACAAACACAACCCGAGAGCGAAACAATGGCTGTATCAACACTTTGGAAATTGCAATCAGTTTTCAACTGGATACGCAAAAGACATGATGCAAAAGCGGAAAATTAAACGATATGACGACTTCATGTTTTACCCGTATTTGAAGCGAGTGGGGATACCCCCAGTATATTCTAATAAACTAAATTTGTTTATGGGGTTTCCTATGGATAATATCCCATTTGAAAGTGTAAAAACAAAATACAATTTTGAAGAGAGTGCCTTATATAAACATCTAAAAACTGACTTCTTCACTGAAGGCCAAGGCGAGTTAGACAACTTTTTGGATAGTGTCGCGGACATGATACAGAAACCAAATGTAAATAGAGGTATCGGTCATTTGTTTTACTCAGTCCAAGGAACTGGAAAAGGCATAATGAGCAAATTTATGGAGAGGTTGTTGGGAACGCAAAATCATGTGGTCATCAAAGACTTTAGCAGATACATGGAAAAATTCAATGTCGCATATGCGAACAAGATATTGAAAGTGTTTGAAGAACTGCCCGAGAAAGGCGGGGCTTTTACGATGAGCGACCGCTTAAAAAGTCAAATTGACCAAAAAGACGAAATAATAGAGCCCAAGGGAAGCAAGCAATACAAAGTAAAACATTTCGCCAGATACTGGTTTTACACGAATAACGAAAACACGTTATACATAGAAGGAAGCGACAGGCGGTATTCACTCCACAAAATAAGCGGGAAGCACGCGGACGATAAAGTATATTTCGCCAAAATTCTAGATGAAATAAACGACGATGACTTTATCAGATGTGCCTTTGAATACTTCGCCACTAGACAATACGAAGAGATAAGTGTTATGACCGCATTTAAAACAAAATACAAGACGGAGCAGAAAATGGCCAACCTCCCAAGGCTATTAAGTTTATGATTGACACCATTGAAGCAAAATTTGACAAAGTTGAAAGCAAAGATATGAAAGTGGAATCGGTACATCTATGCGAAAGATACAGAGAGTGGTGCTCAGAACAGGGAATATCTTATCATAAAGGAGCATTCTTCACCCAACTGAAGCATGTAGGCATAGATAAGCCCAAACAAAGCGGAGGAAAAAACAACAAAAAATACAGATTTACAATAAATGTCAGCACAATCCGAGACAAGATACGCGAGTATATAAAGGACGACGAATACGACTTCAATTTTGGATCGGGAGTTAATGAAGAGGATGATGATGTCTTTTGGATGTAATATTATTGTCTTCAATATTGAAAACAATAATAAAAAACGGATTTTTTTTGTTGTGCTTATATATAACATGCCATCAACCAAAGGAGAGTATCTGAGCCAAATAGAAAAAAGGACTCATTTAAGTAGCGACATAAAACTGCCAACAAGCAAATCGCTCAAACTGAAATTGTCGCATTTTACGAAAAATACCGACCCGAACAACCTCCGCAGAGTGATAATGTTGAAGTTGTATTACCCTCCGTTGATACATTGAAGAACGTCGTTTTTAATGACGAACCAGAAGAATTTACGCCTTTTAAAGAAAGTGAAGGAAACTGGTATTACTGAAATCAAGGCAAACGTAGGAGAAGAATTGGCGAAAAAAGAAATGCCAGTTAAAACAGGTGAAGAATTACCTGTTTTGGAAACAAAAGAGGAACCTGCGCCAGTTAGGGAAAAGAAAACACCAATTAAAGCAAAGCGGAATCCGCCCGAGAGCGGGTATAGTTGCTATGAAATAATAACGGCACATTTGAAAGTATCAAAAGAACCGTTTAATTTCTTGTATATGAAAGTTGAAGACCGCACCATAATGCAGGAGGATATGAAGAAATGGCACGAGAGTAGATACGCACACATACCACCAGACCAACGTCCCATTCTTAAATATGGTAAGTTAGATTATAAGACATTTTTCCGCGATGTCTTATCTCAACACGAAGGGAAACTAACAACACTAAAGGATATGTATGACAGGTTTCATGTGTAAGCGGCGGTTAGTGCTATGTCTCTTATCACATCAATATTAAAATATGATGGTTTAAAAGATACATAATCCGCAGATGCAGTTTTATAATACACTTCCAATGTTATTGGAGCATCTGTCGCATATGTTAATAAAACCTCATTAGTCGTATTTCCAGAAATTCGTATTGTTGTATTATTGGTGGTGTCCGCGGGATTTGGACAAGTCATTAACCATATCATTTTCATTTGGACTCCGTATCTTTGAATTAGCCATATACAATCAAAAGACTTATACTCAATTGCGGTTGTATAATTTAGCACTTCGCTGTAAAAGTCATCAACATTGGTTCCGTCCGTTTTATGAAACCAAAACTGAAAGGTTCCTATTCCAGACGGGGCGGGCAAATTCAAAGACCCGCGAAAAGCAACTTTTATGAAATAACCATATCCTAAATTAGATATTGTTTTGCTACCATAACCGCCCGTGCAAAGTGTGGTGAATGTGGAACTTTCCATCCACGACCTAAGGTCAAGACCAACATAAGCATTTTGAATGTTTCTTGTTAATGTCGGGGTAGCAGTGATTGCGATAGTTTTCGTATCAATTGACTGCTGTTCTTGTGATCGGCCGAATATATTCATTTTTTTAAGACTATATTATATATCTTATATTATAAAATAATAGAATTAAAATATGAACCATTTAGGCAATCCGTGGGCATATCACTATTACGGCTCTGTGATAATAGACGAGGATTTAGAAGTTGATGGAGTATTATATGGCGATCATATTGAAGCAAACTCAATACAAGCAAGGACTGATGACATAACAATATCGTCGCGAAATAATAACTCTTCTTTGTTGATATCTGATACTGGTTATGTGTCAATTAATAACGAATACGATTTACCAATAGCGGACGGCACGGCTAATCAAGTATTAAAAACGGATGGGTTGGGTAACACTTCATTTGCTACATTAAATTCGACTTTGAATTAGATAAATTAACGGATGTAGTCATAACGGGCACACCCAACAGCAATCAATTGCTTATTTACAGCACAGGGCAATGGAGAAATACAACATCACCTTATGTGAAATTGGATGGTCTCGCTATGATGATAGGAGATTTAAATATGGGAGGTTTTAATGTAGTAAATGTCGGTAATGTTGATGGTATTGATGTTTCGGCTCTTGACACCGCAGTCGTTAAACTAACGGGAGACCAGACTATAACAGGAAACAAAATATTTACTACTTATTTGGGTGTAAAAGATTCAAATCCATTAAACACGGGTAAGTTATTCTTCAATTACAACAATAATATGGGTTCTATTTATTCGTCGGAGGTAGGTGGAGCAACGGGATATCCACTAAGCATTGTTGGTTCTTCCATACTTCTTGCTTCTACAACGGGGAA
>WBZZ01000832.1:0-40000 GCA_019918135.1 Paulinella micropora
TGCCTGCTCCTACTACCACATTGTCGGTTGTTGTTAATGTTGTCGTTGTTATCCCCGCATTTGCTTTGATTTCATTACTAAATGACTTAGTTCCTGCTATGGTTTGGTCTCCTGTTAGTTTGACGACTGCGGTATCAAGGGCAGAAACATCAATACCATCAACAAGATTAACATTTGTTATTGAAAATCCTCCCATATTTAAACTGCCCGTCATAGCCGTTGTGCCGTCCTTTGCCAGTTTCGTATCGGTATATGCTTTTGTTGAAGCATCGCCGTCATAGAATGGTGCGGGCAGTCCGCTGATTGCTGTTGTGCTGTTAAAATTTAAAACATTATTTGTCAATGTCATTCCACCACCTGTTGTTGGAGCAAAAAGTATAGAAGAACCGACAATAGTTAGTGGATAGCCCGTGGCTCCACCCGCATCCGACGAATAGATAGAGCCCATATTATTGTTGTAATTAAAGAATAACTTGCCAGTGTTTAATGAATTTGAGTCTTTTACGGCCACATAAGTAGTAAATGTTTATCAAGAGCCGAAACATCAATACCATCAACATTACCGACATTTACTACATTAAAACCTCCCATATTTAAATTTCCAAACATCATAGTGAGGCCATCCAATCTAAGAAAAGGTGAGTTTGTATTGCGCCATTGTCCTGTGCTATAAATGAGTAGTTGGTTATTTGTGGGTGTGCCTGTTATGACTACATCCGTTAATTTATCCAATTCAAAGTCGCTTATATAACTTGAAGTCAATGTAGCAAATGAAGTATTGCCGAGCCCGTCCGTTTTTAATATTTGATTAGCCGTGCCGTCCGCTAATGGCAAATCATATTCATTATTAATTGACACATAACCAGTATCAGATATCAACAAAGAAGAGTTATTATTTTTTGACGATATGGTTATGTCGTCCGTCCTTGCTTGTATTGAGTTTGCTTCAATATGGTCGCCATATAATACACCATCAACTTCTAAATCCTCGTCTATTATCACAGAGCCGTAATAGTGATATGCCCACGGATTGCCTAAATGGTTCATATTTTAATTCTATTATTTTATAATAAATCTTATAGTATAAGATATATAGTTTAAAAAAATGAATATATTTGGCCGTTCGCAAGAGCAACAATCTATTGACACAAAAACAATCGCGGTCGTGGCTACCCCGACATTAACAAGAAACATTCAAAATGCTTATGTTGGTCTTGACCTTAGGTCATGGATGACGAGTTCCACATTTACCACTCTCTGCACGGGCGGATATGGTAGCAAAACAATATCAAGTTTAGGATATGGTTATTTCATTAATGTATCATTTCGTGGTTCATTGAATTTACCCGCTCCGACTGGCATTGCCACTTTTCAATTTTGGTTTCATATCACAGATGGCACGAATACATATGATTACTATACCGAAGTGCTAAATTATACAACCGCCATTGATTATAAGTCTTTTGATTGTGTGTGGCTAATCCAAAGATATGGAGTTCAAATGAATTTGATATGGCAGATGACTTGTCCAAACCCGTCTGACACCACTAATAACAGAACAATAAGAATTGTAAATAATACAACCAATGATGCTCTGGTAACGTATGCGGCGGATGCTCCAATAACATTGGAAGTATATTACAAATCAGCATCTGCGGAGCCTGTATCTTTCAAACCTTCGTATTTCAATATTGATGTGATGAGAGACATAGCACTAACTGCCTCTTACACATGAAACCTGTCATACATATCTTTTAGTGTCGTGAGTTTGCCCTCGTGTTGAGATAAGACATCGCGGAAAAATGTCTTATAATCTAACTTACCATATTTAAGAGTGGGGCGTTGGTCTGGTGGTATGTGTCCGTATCTACTCTCGTGCCATTTCTTCATATCCTCCTGCATTATGGTGCGGTCATCAACTTTCATATACAAGAAATTAAACGGGTCTTTGGATACTTTCAAATGTGCCGTTATTATTTCATAGCAACTATACCCGCCCTCGGGCGGATTCCGCTTTGCTTTAATCGGTGTTTTCTTCTCTTCTTTTGCTTCCGTTTCTTTTTTTGCCAGTTCTTCCCCACGTTGGCCTTAATTTCCGTAATGCCTGTTTCTACTAAATCCGCAGTTTTGAATGGAGTGCTTTCTTCCTCTGCCATACTGCTAACTATGTTTTCCAGTGTAGTGGCCGACGGCATTTCTACTTTTACATTGTCGCTAGTATGTTGATCAACATTTGGTTTGTATTGTTCATAAAATGATACAATGTCGGGTTTCGTCCATTTAATGGTCGGTTTCTTAACATTGCTATCAATCTCCCATTTGGCGATCTCGTCCAAATAACTTTGCTTTGTGCTCATACTATATAATGGATAGAAAAAAAATACCAACTGGTATTATTGTTTATTCATCGTCGTCGTCCTGTGTGCTAAATCGCCATTCTTGGTCTCCGTAAATAGTTCGCCATGTGTTCTGGCATTCTTCCAGAGAGGGTAATTGTATAAATCTTGGTCTCCTTCCACCTATGGTTTTCTTTGTTTCCCTTGCATCGGGGATCAGTTTTTTCATTTGCATCCAGAAACTAGTTCGTGAGGTATGGGGATCGTTAATATTTGATTTGTATATGTCATACATTACTTCTTTTGAAACTTCTTCGCCAAATTGTATTTCTGGCATTCCGCTTGAAATATGGCCATCGTTTAAACAATCCAACCACCACTTTCTTATTTTAGATAATGTTTTTGCTTTTTGTTGTCGTAGTCCGCCTGTTAATATCGTCTCACGATCGTTAAAAGTGCTAAGGTCTCGTTCGGCAAGAAACTTCGCCAGTCGCTGTCGGTCAATTGCACGAATATCCGCAATCACTTTTCTTTTTTCGTTTTCTTTCATTAGTGCCAATTCGTCCGATACTTCCAATACCAGCCATCGTTGCTCCGTCGTTCCTGCGGGGACAACCCATTCTTCGTTAGAAGCAAGCACCAAGAAGAAGATATTTTCTAATGTGAGATTTGGTAAATATTTTTGTTTGAGAGTGAGTGTATTTTCGGATACCATTTTCTTAATAGTGCCCGCTCGTTCCTTATCACCACCCCACACCATTTCGTCCATATATACGACTATAGCCCGTGCTAGTTGTGCATTGAAGTCTCCCAATACTTCTTTCACATCGGAGGGCTGAAAGTAATATTCGCCACCAATAATATCTTTGAATATTTCAAGGATAATTCCCTTACCTGCTCGTTCTGTGCTGGTTAGCACCAAAGATAAATGTAATTTCTCCCACGGCTTTTGGTAAATGTGTGCAAACATATCCAAAACCTTTTTATAGACATTTTGGTCTCCACCGCACCATCTGTTTAGAATATGTTGAAAGAATGGCTCGTTTTTCTCTTCTTCTGGAGTAAATGATTTCACATCGTGCAATGTGTCGGCGGGGACGGCAAATCCTTTGAATAAGTTGTAAAACCCTTTTTTATTGTCATCAAAGTATGCCTTGGGGTCAAAGATAATATCATTTACCTCTCGTCGTTTCGGGTGAGTATTCCACATTTTGTATAAATCAACAACATTCAATGTGGCGGGGTTTTTGCCTAGTGCTATCCAGTCTTCCTTTGAAAGATTAGTCTTTATTCTTTTGTTTTTGAAGAAGGCCTCCATCGCCGTTTCTGTTTTATAACGAAACACCATTTTATCCCTAGCATCAATGTATTCTTCAATTATGGTTGGCTTCGCCAAGTTAGCAAAGCAATACGATTTGTTCATCCATGCCAAAGCGGTTTCTAGAAAATCTTTGAATTTTTCAATCGTCTTACACTCACTGCCAAGTCGCCGTAAGTCATCAATAGTGTTGATATCGTGAGCAATTGCGGGAGTAAATTCATGAATTCGCACACCTTTACCTTCACAACCCGTATCATGGCAGTAGAAATAAAGCCCGTCTCGTTTCCACACAACATAGCAGTTGTCGCTTTGGTTCTCCTCGCCATTTATGATACATTTTCTCACTCCTTTCGTTTTTAAAACAAACATTCGTTGCTTTTGCTCTTTTATATCCACATTAGCCACTTTGCTGAGTATGATTTGTTCAACTTCGGCAATAGTTATGTGCTGGTATCGTCGCAGAGAAGTATATTCGGGCAGTTTAACACTATAATATGAGGTTTCGTCGGGTCGCATGATTAAGTAATCATCAATTTCAACATTTTGCAATAGTTTCAATGTATTGGTTTTTGGTGTATAAGAGTATGGAAGCAACACACGACTGCTCCCGTCTTTATGAGAGTAAATGGTGCGAAATGCTCGGTTCTTGTTATACACGGAAATATCCAGAATGGTTCGCAGTTCAATTTTTTTATCCTGTCGTTCAAAGGTAAAGCAAAGGTCAGTGTAATTTTTTTCAATAATGGTTTCAACGAATTTCCAAAATTCTTTTTGTGTGTCGCAGTTGGCAAATACGAAGCCGTTGTCATATGAAAAGTGGCACGACATCTTATCACCCTTGCAAGCATCCAAGTATTTGGCCTTTTTCGGGTTGTATTTCATACCAAGTAGTTGAAATACATTTTCCATTAAATCGTTCCATCGTTCATACATCTTCTCTCGCGAGATACTCAAGTTATCGCCGTCCAAATCGGCAAACATTCGCTGTGGCTTACCATCCATCAACACTTCGTAAAATTGTTTTTGTTCTTCGGGGGTTTTTTCAATCAATTCAATAAAGTCTTCTTGGTTTGGTAAAGTAGTAAATTGTTTGTTGCCCCATTTGATAAGGATTTCGGCCGTTTTGCCCTCCAGTGCTTCTTCCTGTTTCCAGTGCCAGTTGCCATTGTCCAACATAGGGGCGGTCATTGTATATCAGTGGTCAGATTTTTTTATAGAAAAATAATTAAATTGTTCTATATATCTATACCCATATGTTATCTTATCCTTAGATGAAATTAAAATATTCTATATATACTTACCGCAACCAAAAGGGAGTGTTGTTGTTTCGCATTTTATTGTAGCAGTCGCATGGTTCATATCCTCTGTAAGCATTACAAAAGGGGCATTGGTAAAAGGCCTTTCGCATGCATGTCGTATGGTAGTATTTGTCCTTGTTCGGGTATCGTGCTATTATATTTTTTGAAATCGCCCTTTTACTTTCGCAGTGGCTACAAAATTTAACATTGGGGTCGTTAAGTCTAACTAGCAACGACAACTCTTTATTCATTTCGCGATTGTTAAACCGCTTGACACAATGTGATCCAATAATCATCTCAGCACCACTGGTTCTGTGCTTGATTATGAAGTTCTTTGTAATTATGTGCCCACAGCAACAATAACTTTCCGTGCCACCTTCTAGCATATGTGCCACCTGCCAGTCTTTAGTTTCCCATCGGCCGTCGGGGGCAACAAAACGGACAGCATTGATTAAATTTAAAAAATAATTTCCCTCCGTGTAATCAATGTGCAATTGTAAATCTTCGTGTGCCCAGTATGGGCGTGTCATCAGCAGTCTAGTGTCCATAGTATATCTACCATGATATACTTATATATAAAATAATTTATATATTTACCGCCAGACTATCCCGCAATCGCCTCAAACTTATCAATTCTTCCTTTTGTTTTTCGTATCGCTCCTTCCGCTGTGCCTTAATTTTTTCCTTATTTTTGTGGTAGTAAGCCTTGGCATTTGCTCGGTTCTTATCGGGGTGCGCCTTCAAGTAAGCACTCGCCCTTTCCCTCCTTATTAATACCCGTTCGTCGGGTGTGTTATATTTCTTTTGTCTCGGCATGTTATATATATAATTATATTGTTTTAATTATTTAAATCAAAATTGTTTAATCATTAGATTTCCACTGGATTTCCATCACCACACGTTGGCTAAAGGGCGGACGACTGCGAGAGAGAGCAGAGGGAGATTTATTAAAATTCATCTTCCTGCCCCCTGTCCGCCCTTTGGCCTTGGGAGCCGAAAGCCTTTTACTATATATATATGAATTCATATAGACATACTTTTTTTTAAAAAAAGTATATATAGGGTTGGACACCCTGTCCAAAGTAAAAAAGTATTAATAGTAAGTATAATAACATATAAAATCCTTAAAAAAACATAATAAAAAGTGTCCGAGGGCTTAAGGGTCAAGTCGGACATGGCCAACGTGGGGGATTGGACACTATGTAGGAAGCGGTATTTTATAAAAACTCTCTCTCCCGTGCTCATATATATTAATGGTCAATATCATGTTAAAGTCAAGGTCAATAATATAAAAACAACATGCCCAGTACTCACATGGAACGAAAATACAATGACACTTTTGCTTGGTTAAGAATGCAAAGGTATAATAGAGAATATTATGCACGGAATAAGGAAAGAATAGCACAAAGAAAAAGGCAACAGCGTAGAGAGAACAAAGACAAGATAAAGCAATACAATAAAGAATACTACAAGAAGAACACTAAACCCCCCACGGATGATCAGATAGAATATAACAGGAAATATGGAAGACTATATGCCAAGCAAATAAGGGAACTTAAACTTCTATACGAAAAAAAATACGGCGAGAAACCAAGTAAGAATGTAGAAAGATGGACTGATTACTTTAACGAAAACAGAAAGACTATTAGCATTAGGCCAGACGGAAAACCGAGAAACCAACCACGATAAAGGCGAGGGCGGAAAGCAACCACAACTACTTTTTTTCTAACTTAATAACCCCCCAACCCCCCGTTTCAACTTCGTTGAAACCCGCCCCCCTTCCCCCCTATGACCATTTATGTATATACGGCTGTCTATCCGCAAAGTATAAAACAAGCCGTTAAAATGTGTAAAACCAACACTGGACATATAGAAAAAATGTCCAACCCTTGTAAAAACCGACGAAGGTTTTCCAAAAATCAACCAACTAAGCCCATTTAGAAAGAATTAAGACATATTAAGCACATAGTCCATATAAACTTTGTTTATATATATTTTTATGTAGTAAAAATATAAGCCTTTGTATTTATTGTTGTTATTTTTGTTTTTGTAAAATGACATATTTTTATAATAGGGCGGGTTGTTGTATGTGTCGTATGTGTGTTTTTCTGTTTTTTCTGTGCTTGTATTCAATGTATGAATGGACAGGTTTATGTATATAAATGATCATCTTCACGACATCACGATAATTGAAGAAACTAATTTTTTCATTTTTTCGCAACGCACAGAAAATCGCAAAATCGCTTTTATTGTTTTCTTGTTTTGGGAAATAGGTAATCCCCGTGAAATTAGAAAGTGTGAAATCAAAAATTGGTGGCATCGGCTCAGCCATAACGGCTATTATTTTGCTGTGTGTGAATATAAGAGCAGGCGAGAGAGATTGGCTTCTCCTAAGGGGTGTCCAACCCCATGGTTGGCCTCGTCCATGCCGGTTTTTTAAAGGTTGGACACTTTTTTAGTGTTAAATTTCGGTATTTTATATATAATTCTTCTTCCTATTAATTATATTTTAACCTGTCCAACCTGTCCAACCTTTTATTTAAAAAAAGCAAATTTTTTTTCCTCTCCAATTTTGTCTAATAGTCTTTAAATAATTTCTTTAAAAAAAAAGGTCGCCCTTGGTCACCTTGGCCTTCATTAATACTAACACGAGTCTCTCTCTGGATTGCTACTATTAATCTCAGCAGTCCAAGTGGTTTTTAACAACATTTTAGTATTTTGTGTGGGCATTGCTGATTTATAATTTAAAATAATTAAAATAATATAATTATATATAGGGACATATAATGCTGAGGACACCTCAATTCACTAAGGAAGAAGTAGTTCAGCGGAGAAGGGAAAGGGTTGAAGGCTCATCCTGATAATAATAGGGCAAATGCGAAGGCATACTATTACAAGAACCAAGAGAGGATAAAATTACTGCGGAAGGAGAAATATGAAAAACAAAAAGCGGAATTGCTTGAACTAAGGGCTTTTCGTAATAATGTATTAAACAATATATAATTTATTTTATATATTCCTGTAAAAAAATATATATACTGTTATATAAACCATGGACACCTCTCAGAGCCGATCATACTGGACGTATGATGACCTAAGGCTTCATTTAGATTACGTAAATGGAAATTACTTCCTAAATCTAGTCAATGCAGTTTCATTCATATCACCCGATGGAAAGTGGAACACGGCCGACTGGAAACTTGTGGAAAGTATAGAACGAGGCAGAACAATATTGTTGTTGCTCACATGAGATTTCAAAAAACTACATTGTAAAAAATGTAAAAAACGGGAACGAAATGGTGCTGGGCTCTGAATGTATCAAGCGATTTAAGAACGATAAAATGAACGAAGACCTATCGTTGTTTATTCGCACTCTTGACAATCCGAACATTAAATTCTGCTGTTATTGTACTAGTAACAGGGCCATTCCAAAAAAGATTGTGGAAAGGTATCCGAACAGGGACAAGTATTATCATAAGACCTGCTTAATGTACTGTGAAACATTGCAGGACAATTCAAAGGATTTACTAAATGTGGGTGCTTGAATAAGTAAGTAAAAAAAGAAATTATTTTTTTTCACAACGATATATAAAATATTATAATTTCCTATTAAGGACAATGGTATATATTGTTATACTGATATATAGAGTAATTAATTTATTTTTATAAAAAAGTTCTGAGCGACTATATAACATGACCGCACCGACCCCGACCAATGAACAATGGTATTGGAAACAAGAAGAAGCACTGAGAGATAAACCACAAGATGCGGTTCTTATCAAGTGGGGAAATAAACAATTCACCACTGTTTCATCTCAAGAGGTTTTCATTGAATTGATTGAAAAAACACCTGATGAACAAAAGCAATACTATGAAGTATTAATGGAAAACAAACCCCAACGAATGTTTGCCGATATTGATGGTGATGAATTATCAATCTCACGAGAAAAAAATGTATGAGCGGTGGAACACACTCATGGAAAATGTATTCACTAGTGTAGGCTTGAAGTATAATCCCAAAAAAGCCAAATACTCAGATGCGAGTAAAAATGGTAAAATGTCGTGTCATTTTTCTTATGATAACGGCTTAGTATTCAAAAACTGCGAAACACAAAAAGAGTTCTGAAAGTATGTAGAAGTGGTGATTGAAAAAGATTTCCCTGACCTCTGCTTCACATTTGAACGAGCCGACAAGAATATTGAATTACGAACCATACTTGATATTTCTGTTTCTAACAAAAACAGGGCTTTTCGCACTATCTACTCTCATAAAGAGGATAGCGATAGGGTTTTGCTTCCGTATTCATATACCCCAAAAAAAACACCTTGAAATTGCTACAAGAGGTAGAAATAGACGATTATCTGATTATGCGACCCGATGATAATACATTTTACGACATTAAAATTCCCGAATATACAACTTTGAAACGATATCAACATATCACATTGGAAGAAATACGTGAAATTATACTCCGCAAAATACCAAATGTAGAAATTGTTGAAATAAAGCAGAGAATGTTTATTTTAAAAAACATAGGGACACGAGTATGTATTACAAGCGGGGAAGAAAATAAAAGCGACAATTGCTATGTAGTATGGAGAAGAGACGGGTTATACTTCTACTGCCACGATAGAATTGCGAGAGCAAAGGTGTAAAGATTCACGAACTATCGCCACCTATCGTCCGTAATATCAATACGATTGATGACCTACGACGACTTGCCAGCGAATGTAATAGTATACAAAAGTTCAAAGAGTTGATAGATACTGCTTTGGCCTGGATGAATAATTCATACACTTTTGCTAACTTAGCAAAGGCAACTATAATTGAAGAATATGTTGATTCTAAAGGTAAGAAGGTATTCCGCTACAAGACGGAATCAGCGATGGAATCATTCTTCAAAAACAAAAGAGTAAAAACCAACTTATCAAAGGAGGAATGGATAGCATTAGGTAAGAACCCCGCTAAATTAAACATTATTGATTTGCTTTCAGCCGTCTGATGTTAAAGAAATATTAGGTGATTTTAATGCTCAACTCGCAAAAGAAATCGTAGCATTTATGGACGAGATGGTCTGGGGTGGCGATAAGGAACGAGCGGGAACAATTAAGAAACTTGTATCAGAAAACACACTTACTCTCAAACAAAAATATTTACCAAATCTAACATTACAAAATATGTTATTCTTAGTCCTTGCTTCAAACGAAGAATGGATAGTGCCAGCGGGAACCACTGAGCAACGATGGCTAGTCCTTGATGTTTCTGATGAACTGGCACTCATGAAACCAGACGAAAAGAGAAAAGTGATTACGGATATTAGATCTATTGACAGGCAACGACTGGCGAAGTTTCTTCTTGAAAGAGACCTAAGCGATTTTAACGACCGCGAAACAATCGTTACAAAGGGACTGCGAGAACAAAAAGTAAAATCCCTTTCAAAGTTGAGAAAGTGGTGGTTGGATTGCTTAAACTTAGTATATATTACAAACCAAATGCCAGAAATTCATTTTTGGTAAGGAAGTTTCAAAAGAAACCTTGTATGATGTGTATAAAGCAACTGCTAATGATCCACACACTTCACGAGTCAGTTTCTGGACTAGTCTTAGAAAACTGATGCCAAATATGATAGAAAAGAAGAAAACAATGGAAGAGGATGTAAGAATTGGATACATAGATTTACCAACCTTAGAAGAATGTAAAAATCAATGGAAGGTTATTTACGGCGATAATGAATGGACTTTTGACGACGACGGCGACGACGACGACGGCGATGAATAAATAATATAGAACAGATTTTTTTGTTATGCTTATATATAGCATGGCAACCAAAAAAGATTATCTGAGCCAAATAGAAAAATGGACTCATCTGAGTAGTGATATTAAACTGCCAACAAGCAAATCACTAAAACCTGATATCGTCGCATTTTATGAAAAATACAGACCCGAACAACCCCCGCAGGGTGATAATGTTGAAGTTTCATTGCCCTCCGTTGATACGATGAAAAAATTCTTTGATAATGAACTAGAAACAACAGAAGTATATACGCCCTTTAAAGAAAGTGATTTGAAAGAAACTGGTATTACTGAAATCAAGGCTAATGTTGGAGAAGAACTGGCGAAAAAAGAATTGCCAGTTTTAGAAGCATCCACAGCACCAAAGGAAAAGAAAACACCGATTAAAGCAAAGAGAAATCCGCCCGAGAGCGGATACAGTTGCTATGAAATAATAACAGCACATTTGAAAGTATCAAAAGACCCGTTTAACTTCTTGTATATGAAAGTGGAAGACCGCACCATATTACAGGAGGATATGAAGAAATGGCACGAGAGTAGATACGCACACATACCACCAGAACAACGACCTATTCTTAAATATGGTAAGTTGGATTATAAGACATTTTCCGCGATGTCTTATCTCAGCACGAGGGCAAACTAACAACCCTAAAGGATATGTATGACAGGTTTCATGTGTAAGAGGCGGTTAGTGCTATATCCTTCATAACATCAATTCTGAAAAATGATGGGTTGAATGAAATAGGCTTGTCGGCATTCCTTGATTTATAATAAACATTTAATGAAATGTCCGCACCTTCCGCACATGTTACATAAATTCTATTAGTTGGATAAGTTTCAATACGACCCGTTATTTTAACCGTCTGTGTTGTTATAGCATTGCTAGGAGTTGTAATCTGCCACGACAAAAGAACTTGTGTCGTTGTTGTTTTTTGAACAATCCATTCACAACTATACTCTTCATTGCTAAGAGCAAGAAAATACTCAATTTTATCTGTTTCAAGACTATAAGCATATTTACCATCATCAAAATAAAATTGAAATTGAAAAGAACCATTCTCTGCCGTTTCGGCCATTGTTAAACAACCAGAAAAGGAAACGATTATAGATTGACCAACACCTAGATTAGAGATTGTCTTGCTACCAGTGCCAGCCGTGTCCAGAGTTGTAAATGAAGTACCAGTCATTGCGGATCTAAGTGCCGTAGAATTATACGCATTTTGAATAACTCTTGTCAATGTGGGAGTAGCAGTAATGGCAATAGTTTTAGTATCTATTGACTGCTGTTCTTGCGATCGTCCAAATATATTCATATTTTTTCAAAGTTAAAACTATATATTTTACTATATAAAATAATAGAATTAAAATATGAACCATTTAGGAAATCCATGGACATATCATTTTTACGGCTCTGTCATAGTGGATGAGGATTTAGAAATTGATGGAGTATTATATGGTGATCATATTGAAGCAAATTCAATACAAGCAAGGACTGACGACATAACAATATCCTCGCGAAATAATAACTCCTCTTTGTTGATATCTGACACAGGCTATGTGTCAATTAATAATGAATATGATCTACCATAAGCGGACGGCACGGCGAACCAAGTATTAAAAACGGATGGGTTGGGCAATACTTCATTCGCGACATTAACTTCAAGTTATATAAGCGACTTTGAACTAGATAAATTAACGGATGTGGTCATAACGGCACCAATCGCCATGAATAGTTATCTAACATATAATTCAATAAACTGGGTAAATAAACCCTTCCCGATAAATGTTGATGAATTCGGCAATATTAATATGGGCGGGTATTTGAACATAAGAAGAGTAAATTTATTGAATACGATAACTGTTTCTTCAATCATAACCACCGCGACATTTAATGATGCTTTTGACGCACGGCTTTTAGCTAAAACAACAACAAACTTAGCAGAAGGTACCAATTTATACTATACTGATGGACGATTTGACACACGTCTCGCTTTAAAATCAACAACTGACTTAAAAGAGGGGACAAATTTATATTTACGACAGCAAGATTTGATAGTCAATTAGCCACTAAAACAACAACAAACTTGACAGAGGTGACTAATCTTTACTATATCGATGGACGATTTGATGCTAGGCTTTTATTAAAATCAACCTCAGACTTAAAAGAAGGAACTAATTTATACTATACTGACGGCAGATTTGACACAAAATTTTCAAACAAATCAACTACTAACTTAGCAGAAGGAACCAATTTATATTACACCACCGCAAGATTTGATAGTCAATTAGCCACTAAAACAACAACAAACTTAGCAGAGGGAACTAATCTATACTACACCACCGCGAGAGCAAATACAGACTTTGATAATAGACTTTCTATCAAATCAGCTACTAACTTAGCAGAAGGAACTAATCTATATTATACGATAGCAAGGGCTAACACAGATTTTGACACACGGCTAGCACTCAAATCAACTACTAACTTAGCAGAAGGAACAAACCTTCATTACACTACTGCAAGGTTTGACACTCAATTAGCGACAAAGAGCACCACCAATTTAGCAGAGGGAACAAACTTATATTATACAACAGCCAGAGCAAATACAGACTTTGACACACGACTAGCACTCAAATCAACTACTAACTTAGCCGAAGGAACAAACTTATATTATACGACAGCCAGAGCAAATACAGACTTTGATACACGGCTAGCGACTAAATCAACCACCAACTTAGCCGAAGGCACTAATCTTTACTATACTAATGCTAGGTTTGATACACAATTAGCCACTAAATCAACTACAAACTTAGCAGAGGGAACAAATTTATATTACACGACCGCACGAGATAATTCAAATTTTATACACGACTGGCTACAAAATCAACTACTAACTTAGCCGAAGGAACAAACCTTTACTATACGACGGCCAGAGCAAATACAGATTTTGATACGAGACTGGCAACCAAGAGCACAACCAATTTAGCAGAGGGCACTAATTTATATTACACCAATGCGAGATTTGATACACAATTGGCGACAAAGAGCACCACCAATTTAGCAGAAGGCACTAACTTATACTATACCACAGCAAGTGCTAATACAGACTTTGATACACGGCTAGGCAATAAGTCAACAAATGCTTTGAGTGATGTAATAATAACGACACCATCAAACGGACAATTATTAACATACAATGGAACAAACTGGGTAAATTCAACAGGGTCATTAGCCTTTCTTGCTTTGTCAGGTGGAACTATGACGGGAGATGTAAAACACGGGGCTTCTGCTTTTACTTTATATACCGCCCCGCAGGCTATGACAACTAATTCAGCACCTTTTCCATTTGTTGCCTCTGCTTCCGATAAATATTATCCAGCGTATTATGCTTTTAACGCCGACCGGAACAATTATTGGAGCACTGCTATATATTACAACGATACGACAGGAGTTTATACAAGAGTTCCAGCAACTACGAATACTTGGGGAGGAACAGCATACACAGGCGAATACATAAAAATTGACTTAGGAGCGATATACAGGAGAAAAAATTATTATGTTAGGTCTTCGTCAGCCAATTATATTGAAACAACACCGAGCATTTGGTAGGAGTAAGCACAGATAACATTACTTACACATCATGGGATTCACAGACGGAGCAAGCATGGGCTTCACAGACAACTAAAACATATACACGCTTCAAATGCTTCTGCTAGATATGTCATATTTGTAGTGAATAAAACAGGAAGTGGCGGAACTTCACTTAGAAGCCAACCTCGCATAGCTAGTTTGTATTTTGATTATGAGACATATAATTATGATATAACATTGATTAGAAATATGACGAGCTGTACATTAACGACAAGCGGAGCAATAACGGCCAGCGGATTGATAACTGCGAGTGCGGGATTAACAGGAACGACATTAACGGCCAGCGGATTGATAACGGCGAATGCGGGACTTGATATGAAAAGCCAAAGCATAACAAACTTAGCCACTCCATCGGCTTCAACAGACGGGGCGACAAAAGGTTATGTGGACACATTAGACGGTCAAAATGTAAAATTAACAGGAACCCAAACAATAGCAGGAACAAAAAAATTCAGCGGAATATTGGCGACTTCTCTTGGTGTCCCGTGTATAGTAGGTAGGAATTCAAAAGGCACAGGGGCGACAGGAGGTTTAGAGTTATACGGCACAGCATCTAATATGAACGGCCCGCACATACAAGCATTTGTAATACATCCGTTTATCCCACATTCCAATTATTGAATTATATTCCGAACAATATTACTTTAAATTTTGATTGTTATTATGATGGCAATAACTGAAAATCAAGTTATTCTGGTTCAAACTTTCAAATATCCAAAGCAGGCGACAAACTCAGTTTTTATTATGCCTCAGGTGTCGCAGTGGGAGGAAATATAACCCAGACTGAGGCGATGAACATAAGCAATGTTGGAGTATTAACAACAAGCGGAGATGTTGTAGTCGGAGCAGGCAAAAAAATATTTGTAGACAGGGCTGCGAATGCTAATAATAAATTAGTCATATATGATTATAATACAAATTCCACAACGGAGTTTCAAGGCTTTGGAACTGGAAATGGTACTTTTATTTATAATGTTCCTACGGGTAATAGCCATGTATTTTATGAAGGTGCTACAACCGACTTGTTCAGAATTAACAGCACAGCAATTACTGCTTCAAAGACATCAACATCAGCAACACTTACAGGTGCGAAAATATCAATTCAAGGACAAACAGACGGGACTAATGCGAGAGGAATATTCGTATGGGATATTGGCGATTCAAACTGGGACATTTATATGGCAACTTCTGGTGCTGGTAAAGCATTAAATGGAGGAACGGCACCTACTGGAGCTAGTATTACTAGTCATTGTATTAGGTTTAGAGTTTATGATACTACAAACAATGGATTCGTGTGGGAAAATAATAGTAATACCATGGTAATGTCTTTAAACGGAAACCAAGGTAATTTATGGTGTAAGGGAACCGTAACGGCACCATTAGACAGACGAAAAAAAGAAGATGTAAAGGATGCTTAGGCTTAGACTTTATCAATAAGTTAAATCCAGTTTGTTATCGTATGATTGACAACAACAAGAACAAAGAGCGGGTTTAATAGCACAGGAGGTAGAAGAAATATTGCCAGAAATTGATAGATTAGATTTTGCGGGATTGTCAAAAGAGCCGATAATGGTTCAATGTCCGAAGCAAAAAGCGGAGTGTGAATTAAAAGGTACAAGTGCTTGTCCATATACATATAAATGTGTTGAAACTGGGGACTTGAATATAGTATAGGTTATTCAGAGTTTATCGCACCATTAATTAAGGCGGCTCAACAGATTTCATCGCAGATGAAAACTTTGAGCGATGAGCTCAAAATAGTATCCGAGAAGGTGATTAATTTAGAAAAAGAAAACAAACTTTTACTTAATATATTACAAGACCAAGCAAACCAATTAGCAGAAATACGAGCAGTCGTTTTTTTAAATGTCCAACAATAATACAACTAGACTTCATAGACCACCACCTATTATGGATATGGATGGCGAACTAACTCCAGAATTAAAATCTTATTGAATTAAAGGCAGAAGAAAAAAAGATTGACAATGAAATTGAGAACGAATGGAACTGCTGTATGACGACAAGGAAAACAGATAGCAGACTTATCAAATATTTGTTTCAGATGTCCATTATTATCGCCATTATAACCCTTTATATCGTGAGGCTATCTGAAAAGAACTTGCCGTGTGAGGTTGCTAACACTTATGTCGGAATTTTGACCTTACTTATCGGAATATGCCTTCCATCACCAAGTTCGGGTAGTAAAAGGTAAATTAAAAATAATAGACTGATTATTTATATAATATCTTTGTTTTCAATATTGAAAACAAAAACAATGAAGTATTGCCATTCGTGTAAAATCTTCTATCCTGCCATATTTTTTGTAGGCAAAAAATGGAAATTGTGTAAGGAATGCGATTCCTGTCGCAAAAAAAAGAATGTTAATAATGAAATATGTGTTCATATGAATAAACAAAAATATTTTTTGCTCTGTATAATATCGGAAAAAAAACCAGAACCGATTACTCATTCTGAACCTTGGACGGAGTGGTTAAATTAAACAGAATCGCATTCATATGTATGTGTCATATACCATTTTATTATCACCCGCACATATTAAAGGCAAAGCCTCATCAAAACTACGACACATATTATTTCCGTTATTTATAAAAACACACTTAAAACCAGTCTCTACCCCTTGTTTTATACAATAAGCACACGATTCATTCTTTTTTTCGCTTACCCGAGAGTAAAAGTCGCAGGCAGTCCGCGACATAGCAAATCTCCAACAAGTTGGAGATAACACGAATAACAATATTAATGACATTATATATTTAGCCCTCTTTACCTTCTTCTCTAATTTTATTATTATAAATTGCTTCTCGTTGCTTATCTGATAGCGGTAAGCGGTAAAGTATATTTTCAGGTTTTCTAAAAATATTAGGGTTTCTATTCACTAAGTTCTGTGTGATGCGGATTTGGTCAATTTCCTTCCCTAGCCTTTCTAGTTCCTCCAGTTGTTCCTCGTCTTTGCTTTTTTCCTTTTTATTTTCCATCCTATATTATAGCAGATAAAAAATGTCGTTTCAAGAAAAAAAATGGATTGATTATTACAATCAAGCCAGAAGAGAACATAGGGGTCAGCCTACTGAGTTTATTACAGCAAAGGCTAATGAACTAAAGAGGGCAGATAGAATATTAGATGCTCTAGATTACAAAGAAGAAGATGATGATCCAACAATAGAAAAATTAAAGGACAAGATTGAAACATTGAACCAGAATGTAAAATCAAAAAAATACTACAATATGAATTTGAATCAATTAAAGGAACATCTCAGAGATGAAATGGACATTGAAGAATTTGAAACAAAATATGGTAGTGCTTCCATAGAAGAACAAGTAAATAAACTTGCCATTGAAGCAAGTGGCATTGATAGGTGGAATATTGAGTTTATGAATAGAGATATTGAACAAATGAATAGAGATATAGAGCCATTAACGAATATAGAGCCATTAACGAACCTTTGGGGATATACCGAAGAAGAAAAAAAAACACTTGTTAAACTTACTCGTAAAGGGCTAACATATTTATTGGAAAAAGGCAGAAATGAAATAAAAGTAGTAGCGAAGAGAGAAAACAAACAATGGCAGGCACGGGACTTAAAAGAATGGGAACAAAACAGATTAGAATATGAACAGAAAAACCCAGAGAATGCTTTGATTGAAGCAAAGATAGGGGAGGAACACAAAACACTTATGCCAAGATTAACAGGTAATCAGAGAGATACGGCAAGACTTGTAAATGCCATTGTTAAAAGTATTCAAGATATAATTATGAGTCCTAGATTAAGTAGAATACTGGATACCGCTACAAGGCTTGGTCGTTATAGTGTGAGCAGATTGGTATGGAATCGCTTATTAGCTATTACTGCTAATCATCCTCAAATTCGTGCCATGACTGTCGCGGTGATGGGAAGACCTGGTGCGGAATCTTTCAGAAGGGCATTAGAAGCATTAGCAAGAAACGAAGCACCACCAGAGTTACCTCCACCTAACCCTCGTTTAATTGCGGTGGGACAACAAAGAATGGATGATTATGTATTTTGGGATATGCTAAGAAGAGTAGGCATACAAGCATCAACATTATTCGCATGGCGAACATTTAAAGCAAGTGTTGAAACTATGGCAGCGGTTGCTTTTTGGGAATTTCTAAAGCACACATATAACATATGGACTGCTCAACCAGATGCTGTTATTAAATTGGAAGAAGAACGATTTCATACCGATAGAAGCAATTATAATGGCCCAGCTACACGAGTAGAAAGTCGTCTCCAATTAGAAGATAGAACTCGTGGTAAGTTTCCTTACATTTTACCAGCAGACACTTTAGATTTAATTGCTTTTGAACATGATCTATTGTATGCTACTGGTGATAAAAATGTCCAAAACTTCGCCGACCAACAATACTTTGAAAGAATTACTAATATAACAGAGTATTTAACAAGTAATGGATTGGCAATTGAAGAAGTTGCTAAAACTATTTCTGACAATTACAATTCAATGCTCTCAAAAGCAGATATATCTAAAATGGCATTACAAGCACAAGGGATAGCCCGCAGTGGAGTGTCATATTTGGATGCGATGAAATTCTGGAAAACTATTAAATTAACACCTCCAGATGCGAAATACAATGCTTTTATACACAATGCAGATCAAACATTAACTTCTATGATTGGGGTTATGAATAATGTGGGCAGTTTTGATAAAGACACTAACTTTAAAGTAAATAAAATAGCAAATCCTGCTACATTTAGCAAACAATATGAAAACTTGGTAAATTCGTTTAATCAAATGGTGAAATCACAAGAAAAAGCGGATGGCATGAAAGGATATTCTCTTATCGCACCAGCAAATGAAACTACAATTAATAATTTTATAGAAAAAATAAATACAATGAATAAAAAAAATACTTCAGCAGATATAGAGAAAGAAGTAATTGTTGATGTTCAACCCACACCAAATCAAACACAAATGGTAGTAGCACCTATGGATCCAATCGGACTTGGTAATAACTTGGATATACTTCAAGATAAGACATCCCAAGTGAGGCATTTAAAGGGTTTTGTTTCTATGCTAAAAAATAAAACTGGAAAGAAGATAAAGTTGACATTGTCAGATTATGACAAACCTGTCAGTGGATGGGAAAGGCTATAAGGCAAGCATTAAACAAAGGGGCTAGTCCGTCAGATATAGCAGAGGTAGATGCTATGTTGGATGATAGAATTTATCAAGAAGTGAGGGGTAGATTGACACAGGTACAAATGAAGCAATTAGAAGATTTAGAATTGAAGGATTCGGAATTTGAAAAGGCGACACCTAAAGGTCTAACACCTGCTCCTGAACCAAAACCTGAACCAAAACCAATGCCTGAGCCAACACCAGCACCACAACTAACACCAGCACCACAACCTCAATATCAACTAACACCAGCATTTGTAGAGGAACCTGTTCAACCACCACAGAATAATGTAAAAGAAGATCCAGATCCAGCAACAATACCAAATCAAGTTATGGTTGATAGTATGAGAAGTATTGACCAATTGGTTGATAAGATTATGGGAAAACCTCCTGCTGATGAAAGAGAAGACCTATTAGCACTTATTCGTTTTCTAATGCGAAGCGACCAAAATGGAGGTATCGGCACTTCGCAAACAAACCCACTTATTAAAGGTAATGAACAAAGACGAGATCGTGTGCTAGAGACGAAGAATGATTTTGAATCACTAAACAACACACTTTATAGCAACACAAATAATCACTTTATGTTGAATAAATACAATAGAGCCGTCATTCAGACTAGAGAAAAAGAAAAAAGAGAGTTTCCAAAAATGAAACGAAAACTGACTAGAAACTTCCCTGCTGAAATCCCGCGACAAGTTCAAACTCGCCCAGAAAGAAAGGATTTTAAACCGCTTGTCAATCCTCCAAGTAATTATGCTTTTGGTAGTCCTTACTCTCCTTATTTCTATAATTATGCTTCACCACCCCAACCCTTTGGTGCTGAATATGATAATTATAGATATAATCCAAACTATTTTCAAAACCCATCATGTAGTAAGACATGCCTAGATCTATACATAAAGGATTAATAGCCAACAAGTTGCCACGAAAAACACTTTTGAAGCAGAATCTGGAGAAGACCAACATAGAAAAAGCACACGAGGACTTTACTATTGACAGGCCAGTAATAACAGAGTTAGATAGCAAAAAACCGCCAAAATTTAAGAATGACTTGAAAATACAACCAATTAAAACACAAAGAGATGGTGTTGAATTGCTTCCTATTCAAAAAGAATGAATATTGCCAGCAATGGGGACTATGGTTATATGTGCGAGCACTGGTGGAGGTAAACCAGTTATGATTTGTAATCTACTCGCCAAAAAGAACATGTTGAAAGGGTTTTATGATAGAATAGTAGTCTTTTGCTTAAGTCCGTGCCCGATTTTGGAAGACACTCTCAAGTTAAAAAAAGAAGACATAATCAAAGAAGATAAGCCTGAGTTAATGAGAGAAATATTAACTAAACAAAAGGAACTGATTAAAACTAAAGGGTTTAAGAAGGCACCAAAAATATTATTGTTATTAGATGATATCGCACAGAGTAAAACTTTTCTCAAATCCGAAGTGCTTACTAAGTTGTTTTTCGCTTCAACACATGCTAAGGTATCAGTCTGGGTAGCAACTCAGAGTTATACACAACTCCCACGAAGAATAAGAATTCATTGTCATTGGATGATTATTTTTAATGGAGTAAGGAGAAGCGAACTTGACAGACTAGCAGATGAATATGAGAGCCCTTTTCTCACTAAAAAAGAATTTTACAATATGGTTAAATATGCTACAGCAGAACCTTATTCGTTTCTAGCAATTAACAATACTGCTAGTGATAGAACAACCCAGTTTAGAAAGAATTTCTCTACTATATTGCGATTAAATAATGATAGAGATATGACGAACTTGTAAAATTAAATTAATACAAATGTTTTTTTCCGCTATAATATATGACATGGCGGAATCAACTAAATTATACAAAACTTGCTATCATCAGGCGATCGCACTTTGGCATAAACAAAATGCACAAGGAAAATTCGTAACAATTTGTAAGGGATCGCCCGAATACTTAGCAGTAAAAAAGATAGAAGAGGATATTAAGAGTGGTAAGATTAAGTGTCAATTAAAACCAAAAGTACGCAAATCAGGAAGTAAGAAAAATGAACAACCTATTCCCAGCGGACAGCCAGATCAAGTGCCAGATGAAGCATTAAAAAGAAAGGCACCAGACATAGCATCAGCAAATAATTCATCTCCTGAACCAAATGCGAAACCAGTTGAAATGTCTCCAGCACCTAAAGTTGAACAATCTTTACCAAAATCTGTTAATCCCACTCCTGTTTCTGTGCCAAAACAAACTACCACAACATCAGCAAGTAAGATAGAAGCAATAGAAGATGCTTCTGAGGAAACTCCACCACCAACTAACTAAAAAAGTTACTGAAACTAATGACATTGACATAAATCAAGCCATAGCTGATTTAAAGAAAATGAAAGAGGAAAGAATTACACACAAGAACTTACAAATTATGAAAAAAATAATTAATGCTAATTGATAAAATAATTATTATTATTATTATATAATGATTAAAAACTCAAGTGCTTCAATTCGTTTGCCGATTGACTTTATTAATAAAATAAATGAAGCAAACAGACCCGCGAGTGATTGATTTCAATTGAATCAATTTGAATTGTGGAGTAGTCATGGTGCCCCATTAGTTAATCAACCATTAACCGAATGGCGATCTTGTCTCACATGAGAAGAGTACTATTCAAAACACATTAACAGACATTTCTGATAACAAAAAAAATGCGGATGTTGTTGATTTGGACACTGCTGTTAGCAGTTTGGCTTATTTAAAGAAAGCGGTTCAGAATGCTGAAGCAAGAGAGTTTCAATTGACTTCACCACAAGATGCGAGACTTGACAATATACAAAATTCAGTTGATATTATTAAACAATCCATTTCAAGTGAATAATTAATTTTTTTAATTTCTATTATTATTTTTTTAGTATAGGAACATTACGAATTTTACTATCCTACAAGCACACACAAAATGGAAGGAAAGGATTCTAAAAATACTGAGGAGTTGATGACCCTCAACAACCTCAGGTATGAGTTGCCAGCAAATCTAGCACTCACCGAACAGGGAAGTATCTTTAAGAAGAACTTCTCCGACCAGCAGACTTATGCCAGTAATTCGGGGACTGAAATGATTTTTACATTACAGGCAAGCACTGATTTTGTTTATGGAAAAAATTGTTATCTGTCGTTTGATGTTAAGGCCGACGGGTTGGATACTAAAGCAGATAATGATTGTGCAATTGGTTTCCATAACACTCCAGCAACTGCTATTTTTGAAAGATTTTTGTTGGAAAGTAAGGATGGCAGCGAACTTGAACAAATTGAAGATTTTAATAAAATGGTGCGAAATATTCTCCCTTGGCACTATCCATTTGATTATCGCAGGCAAGCACAGATGGCGGGACAGAGAGAACCAGTCACCGTTAATGCTCATATTACTGATCCTTCAATTACTGATTTTGCTGTTAATACTCCCACGGCCGTTGCGACTGGCCAATATTTGAGAGTTTGTATTCCTCTTCATTACTTTTCGGGAGTGTTTAATGAAGAAACTCTCATTCCTCCCTCTTTGATTAGTGGTATGAGACTTCGTTTGACATTTGCTCCGCCACAGGAAGCATTTACGATTATTGGATCTGCCACTGGTGCGATTCCCGATGGATTTGATGGTTCTGCTTTGACTTACACCGTATCAAATCCTGTTATTATGTTGGAAACCTTCTCACTTGCTCCCGCCGTGCAGAGAAATATTTTGGAACAGATGGGAAGCAAGGATGGGCTTCCATACACTTATGAAACATATTACAATCAAAAGGCGAATCCAGGGGATAGTGATGATTTTAATCTTCAAGTGAATAAGGCCGTTGCTCGTGCTCAGTGCTTGTATGTCGTAACTCAAAATGTGGTCGCTGACCATGCTAGTATTGATAACCTTGGAACTGCTAGAATGCCTTATAAGCAGTATCAATGCCGTATTGGTGATTGGTATGCTCCACAACAGAAGATGGAACTTGGAGGAAGCACTGATACTCTTGCCGCCGTTCAACGAGGATGTGCAGAATTGTATATTAACAATCTCCAAGCGACTATGGGTATTCGCGATGCTTATATGTCTTCATCTGTTTCTCTTGAAAACTTTCGCAGTAAATATACCACTAGCAGTTCTACTAATGTGGATAATAACTCAGGATTTGCTACCATTATTCAAACACTCAATCAGTCGCCCCACATTGGAGCATCTGGTCTAGCAGTTAATAACTCACGAACTGCGGAAGTCACTATTCGTTATGCGGGTGATTATAATGCTACTCGTGCTATCACCGCTTGGTTGAAATATGTCAAAGTTGCTTCTATCTATCCCAGTAGAACAGTGGTCAAACAATGAGCGAGAGTAAGCCTTATTTATTTAAAATCTCTCTTACTATGTGGTCAAAAAAGATTAAAAAAATTAAAAATTAAAATATATTATTTTATAATATAGCGTCATTTACGATCTCTAACTTAGAAGACGAAAAGCGAACCCGCAAAAATTTCCTCCTTCGTGTATCGTCAAGTGATAAAACAGAATCAAAATCAGCTTCAACTCACAATGGCCGTTTCGTCGTTGATCTCCCAGCAACTGGTCGTAATATTGATATAATCAGTGCTTATGTCGTACAGAGTATCTCTATCCCAAATGTTTTCCCAAATATCCCGAGTTATGCCAATACTCTCACATTGATTAAAACAACGGGATCCGCTACAAAAACTTCAATCGTAACAGAAAATCAATACACCATTGATACATTTATTACCGCCCTTCAAACTGCGATTAATTCAGCAATTACCCCTAACTCCGTAGTTATAACTTTTGAACTCCGTTAATAAATTGAATTTCGCTTTCACTGGTGATACGTATGCTTTTAATTATGATAATAGCACGATTAGAGTCAAGATAGGACTAACTGCCGATATTTCGGCCGCGGCGAGTGCCACAATGCAATCTATAGTAAATTTAATCGGCGAAACGGCCGTTTATGTTCATAGTCGTGCTTTAAATCAATCTGGTTTAGTTGAAGCAAATGGTAATTTCTCTGTCGTTGGTAAATGCAATCTTGATAAGCCCTATGGAGTCCAGTGCTACTTTGAATCGTCAAACGATGTTGCCGATTATGTACCATTTAATACAACAAAAAGTTTAAAATCTATTGATATCGTCATTAGAAATGCGAGCGGTGAAATTTTAAGTGTCCCATTGAACTTTGAGGTTAGTATTCTCCTCAAGGCCTATCATGCTTAAGTAGAAAAACAACAAAAACATTTATTTTTTAATTATATCTTAAAGGTATGATAAAATATATGTAAAGATAAAAAACGATCATGCCCGACTATAAACAAGGAAAAATATATAGTCTTAGATCACATCAAACTGATCAAGTCTATATCGGTTCAACTATTCAAACATTGTATAAGCGATTATTTGAACACAAAAAAGGATATAAAAACTGGATGAATGGAAAAGGTAAATATATGTCTTCTTATGAAATAGTTAAATATGGTGATGCGTATGTTGAATTGGTTGAAGAATATCCGTGCGAAAACAAAATGCAATTACTTAAACGAGAAGGCGAAATAATTAGGACTACAGAAAAATATGTGAATAGATGTGTAGCAGGTAGAACTATGAAAGAATGGTATGCCGATAATAAAGAAATATTATTACAAAAAAAGAAACAATACCAATTAGAACATAAAAACGAAATAGCACAAAGAAGTAAAAAGTGGAGAGAAGCAAATAAAGATTATGTAGCACAAAAAAAGAAGGAATACAGAGAATCAAATAAAGAATATGTAGCACAAAAGGGTAAAGAATTATGAATTGAATAGAGATTGTCGTCTACAACAAGCAAAAGAATATCGCATCGCAAATAAAGATAGAATCGCCCTATATCGCGAAGCAAACAGAGATATAGCAAGAAAAAAGATATGATAAGTTATCATAAAAGAAATCCAATTGGTTGCCATATTTGGAATATAAGAATACATTAATATAATGACATTCATACAAAATTTAGATATACTATTCATTCTGATCAAAAACATCAACTTACGACGACGAGAACAACATAAACAACAAATCCCCTGCGGTGTTAATATTGATCAATTCTACACGTATTTGAAGAAAAATCACGCACAACTAACCGAAGAATTAACAAAGGATAAAGATTTTAAATATATTTAAAAAATGTCAATAGAGATAGAAAATAAAGTTGATAAATAAGAATAAATAAAGTATTTTTTTGTTTAAACTATTTAAACAAATGAGATATAAAAAGATATAAAACGATGCCAGACTATAAACAAGCCAAAATATATAGCATCAGATCACATCAAACGAATGAAGTATATATTGGTTCATCTACTCAACCTTTATATAAGCGATTATATGCACACAAAAAAGACTACGAAAATTGGATGAAAGGCAAATATCATTATACTTCTTCTTATGAAATAGTTAAGTATGATGATGTTTTTGTTGAATTGGTTGAAGATTATCCATGTGAAAATAAGGAACAATTAAACAGACGAGAGGGTGAGGTAATAAGATCCACAGAAAATTGCGTTAATACACGAATAGAAGGTAGAACTCATAAAGAATACTACGAAGATAATAAAAAATATCTTTTACAAAAAGCAAAAGAATACAGAAAACAAAACAAGGAACAAGTAGCACAAGTATATAAAAAATGGCATGAAGATAACAAAGAATATGTAGCACAAAGAACAAAAAATATAGAGAAGCAAATGCAAATAAACTCCTTCAACAAAAAAAGAATATTATGAAAAAAATAGAGATATGATAATCAAATACAAAGAGAAATATAGAGAGAATAATAGAAAAATAGTAAATAGAATTAGCATATTAAGTTATCACAAAAAAAAATCCAATTGGTTTAGCCACATTTGGTCTGTAAAATATAAAGGAAGCCCTTTTTTTTGTTTTAGAAGTCTTCCTGTGTGTTTTAGATGATATCTTCAATGAAATTAACAGAACAATAAACATTCGCAGTTCCACCGCTGGTATTTTGTGCGGATACGGTAAATGTCTTGCTTGGTCCTATCTTGATATTATATTGAGACAAATCAATGTATATGGACGAACCTCCAGACAGCACATATGTAAGTATCACACTTCCACCCGTTCTTGTTGTCCCCGCTGTATCTACTTCTGCTAATGAAGTAGTGGTATCGTAATTGGAATAAGAAGGCGATCCTCCCAATGTGGCATTAAGAATAATTCTCGCAATACATGTTTTAGTGTCTGAATTGCTAATACATAAATTCTCAAAGTATATTATGTTGTAATTCGTTTTGCTGTTGAATGTGGAGCGGTTTCTAATGGTAAATATGGCATTCTCAGTTGATCCTATACTCTTGACATTATCATACGAGTTAGTTATAGCAATAGTCCGATCAATATTCCCTTCAACTGCCAAAAACATGCTAGCCGTTTTCATTACAACGGATTGAAGGCTTGACGAATATGCCTTCGCATAAATAGCAAATGCCGCCTGATCCAATGATGGAGTAGTAGCAGTGCTCGCGTATTGAATTGAATGAATTGTTTCCATTCGCCCAGTTCGTGGATTTTCTATTTTGAATGTAATTTGACCACTGCCCAGATATTGGACGACTATTTCAAACACATTCAATTTAATAAAATCAATCGCGGGAAAGTTTCCAGTATTATCACATTTATCAACATTCCAAGCATATTGACTGACCACATTTTCTACACTTCCCGCCGTTCTTACGACAGACATCCCCAAGCTTGATTGTCTAAAACATAAATTGTCTGCTGGTGTGCCTATGCCAATATCGCAATTAAAAGTGGTTGCTGTAGTGGATGATGGAAACAATGCGGAAAATCTAGCAACTAAGCCCATACCACTTCTATATTTTGCTCTTTCAATACTTGCGCCTTGCTTATTTACCTGCTCTAGTTGTTATTAATAGTAGCGGATCGTGTTTGGACACTGACTCGTAAGGGAATCTAATTAAGGGGTAGCATTGGACAATTAATTAGACCCTTCCTCCTCAGTTATGTCCTTCTTGCTCAATTATATTAATACTTTAGCAGCAGTCGTTACTGCCACGGTTACTACGGTAGGACGCAGCCGTATTAATAGTCATTAATACAGTCAATTGTAATATCTTTCCTGGTACTGGTGGCACCAGCTTCAAGTCTCCATTACTATTTTCCGAGTCACATATATCAGGACGTTTCGTGCGTCAATTTCTAGAGGTACATCTTTTGTGTGACGTCGTCAGTTAGACTGGCGGGAATTGTTCAATATTGTTAAGTTCGTCTTCGTAGGAAGTCGCTTGCCGGTAGGAGGGGGGCGCCCCAAATGCCGGTAGTCCTGCCGCTGAGAAGCAGTTACGTCACGGTTTTCTCAATGCAGTGCCTGCAACTCAGTGCTGTTTCGTTTGTTTGGCGGGCTTTTGTCTGTAAGGATTGAATCATTAATACCTATTAAAGGACGTTTGGAGCTGGTTAGCTAGTCAACTGGTGACGCCTGGGAGACGTTAAACCATCACCGGCTGCTTCTAATACCGTGACCCTCTATACTGTTCAACTTCCTAAGCAAACTCACACAAGTCTGGAATACCAAAATTTCATGGATTTTGAAACGTCACAGTCATTCTTTAGAGTCTCACAAATAAACATATTATATGAAAGCTCTTGAAGTTGTTTGGACAACTTCAGCCTTCACAGGCAGTGCTAGCTTCCCTAGTGAACAAGTTTGAACGAGGCTCTGCGCCGGCAGTTTACAACGACAGTGAGGTTACTTTGTCTTTACTTTTAACCATTACTTGAAATACTTCAGTGGTCTCCGGGGAATTTGTGAAAATACCACGCAAGTTCAAAAGGTCAGTAGAGAGAAAAGGATTGAGGGGGGGGGGGTCGGCATATCCCCGCTAGACGTTAACAAGTATACTACACGTTTTTGTGCAGCTTAGCAGGCATCATTACACGTAAAGCCTGCTTAACTCTAGCGACATTCAGGTGACAGCAATAGTCCAACTCTGAACTCGTTCTGTAATGCCCCCAACGATAGCTCGAAAAAAGTAGGTAATACAACCAAACACAGTCCTCAAGAATGAGAATGATGTCTCGTTGTATTAGCTCAGTGAAGCCAAAAAGGAAAACGGCAACAGACCAGGAATAAAATGGCATCAGGTCCAATCCGGACAAATAATACTGAAAAACAAGCTGGTGCACCTGTCACCAGGAAAAGGTACTTTTTACCGGCTATCCGGGGGGTGATGCCTACAGTACCCCCTCCCGATTTTATGACGGAAATAGCATTTTCGTCATACACCTTCTGATTTCTTTCTGCAAATAGTATGCGCTATGGAGTCATGCCACACAGCGCATCGACCCACGGATAGACGCTAAAAGACGATAAATATATCCTCATACGGCACGTCAAAGCGGATTCTCTAGCCTTTCTTGTAAATTTTGAACTCCTTCCCCTCAATTTTTTTTTCGGCAGTATGTCAAGAACAAACGTACTATTAATAAAAAAATACAAGCAACGTGGTACTGTATTCCCCCCTTGATCTCCTTATTATGATTATTATTATTATTATTATTATTATTATTATTATTATTATTATTATTATTCACAGGGAGATCGTAAGTACATTGTCTTTTTTAATGACATACCCTTGTATAAGGCGGATATCCTATGATATAGTATTAGGGGGCCAGTCCTGATAGCTATATCCGAAGTCGAGGTGTATGTACCCGACCCTGCGATATACCGACACAAGTAGAGATTGACCGTGCTCAGGTACGACAGTATATAATCTATCGTAAAAAATAATTTAATGAAAGTTTCAGAGAACATTTCATTTTCGAGAACATCATCCCAGGACTTGGAAAGGGTCATACCCGGGAACACCATCGCTCAATACACTAGCGATCCCCGTATACGGTGTAGTATCATCGTCGATCGACCTTTCGCACTCGTATGTTGCGATCGAATGCCAAGTTATATCACTGAGTCTTTTTAATATATATTCATATTGATAACTGATGATGCATGATCAAATCATGATACGCCGTGGGCAATCAATCAGTTTATTTGAGACGCATAAAAAAAAAAATAGTTTCTTTGTCACTGCCTTCGTCGTCTGGCGCGGATTTCTTTGCCTGGTGGAGGACCACCAACAAAAGTCAGATCGAACTTTGACTGTTCGAGAATGTCCCAGATCTTATTAGGGATTCCGCCCAACGATAATTCAAAAGGGACATCAAGCACTCCTCTTGGCAGTGTCTGAATGGTCCACGCAGTGTAATCCTTGTCTCTGGGAGTAATTTTATCATCCCATGTCTCGAGACCTTTTGCGTCTTTATATACTGGCAGATAATGTCTTGCCTTTGGATCCTCAACCGGGTCCATACTTCTCCAGAACTGGAGTATCGGTTGTACTATCTTTGCGGCTGATGATATTTTGAGTGTCCGTGTGACACGCATCTGTCGTGGGACCGCCACGACCCGCATCAAGTATAAGTCTGAGAGAGTGTCATCAGCGACATGTTGTTCCGCTGATCTCATCAGATAGAAAACATTTTTCACCCATGCGATGGTTGCTATCGCATCGCCTTCCTTCCATCGCTCATGGACAATCTCAACGTTGCCCGCGTTTGGGTCAGTGTCCGTCCCCTCCTCCTCCTGGTAGACGTCCTTTGATCTCATCGACCTCATCGCCTTCCTCGGTTGGTCGTTGATAAGATCATTCCGCGCTCTCCTTAGCTGCGCCTCTGTGATCTTCTCCTTCTTTCCGCTATGCTCTCGCGGAGACTTAGACTGAGTCCCCACCGCGCTTAAGCGGTCAGTCTTCTCCTTGCTGTCCACCTCACTCTCCTCCTTCTCAGCTATCGGTGCCCGATAAGCATCGTCTTGGTCTATGCCAGCCTCCTTGTGGATGGGCGGCACCTCTTTGAAATCATCCTTCATCCGTTTTAACGCCTCCTCAACGGATTCATCTTCCAGTAAGAAGGGATCATACTTAAGCAGCCTTCTTACATTCACAATTTGCACCTTCCCTCTACCCCTGATCTTGTAATTCAGAGGTCCCGTCTGTTCCATAATCTGATAAGGTCCTCTCCAGTGAGTGAACAGCTTAGAGCTGACTCCCTTCGGGACTTGAGGATGGTACAATAGTACAATATCCCCGACCTGGAACTTGATCTGATCCAAGTGCGCTTGTCGCACCCCTTCAGCATCAGTCTTTCGGCGCTCCGCCTCTCTATGCGCCCTGACTATTTGTTCCGCCTCCATCTTCACTCTAAGTCTCATCCCAAACAACTCATCCGCATCCGCCCAAGTGTCTTTTGGGTGAAGGAGCGAAGTCGGGATATCAGGCTCACGCCCATATACTAACTGATATGGCGAGATTGAGCTCTTCGAGCCTCCTAACGCCGTAGAGGGTAGACAGTTCATTGCAAACGCAAATGATGGTGCTGCCTCGACCCATGCTCTTTGATTCTCCTTCTTCGTGCAATACATCTTTAGCGAGGCTTTGAGGGGTCTGTGTACCCGCTCGATTTTCCCATTTGCTCGCGGGTTATAGGCAGTAACATATTGCCATTTCATCCCGTAATACTTAGATAGTTTGTCGATGACCTCGTTATTAAAGTCCGAGCCTCGATCAGAACATATCTTTCTTGGTACTCCGATCTGTGAGATGATCCTATCGATCAGCGCCTCGGCCGTCGTCTTGCCGGTAACGTCTTTGACAGGGATGATCCACACATAGTTGGTGGCTCTGTCAATAGCCGTAAGGAGGTATTTGTAACCATCCTTCGATTCTGGGAAAGGTCCCACATGAACTATGTGTATAAACTCAAACATCCCCGCATGAAGAGGAAATTCGCCGATCAGGCCGAAATTTGCCTTCAGTGGTGTTTTGTTTATCTTGCACGGGATGCATGCATCCACCGCCTGATCTATCTCCTCCTTCATCTTCTTCCACCAGAATCGCCTCGCTACGAACATATGAGTTCGTTGTCGACCCGGATGCGCCAAAAGTGGGCAATTGTGGGCTGCGACAAATATAAATCGTCTCAGACTCTCCAGTACCCAAAGGGTCCATTTGTCCGGCTGTGACGCATAGCGACCGTGAAGGCCCTTGTACCACAGTAGACCATCTCTCCATCCCATCTCCTTCATCTGATCTTTGATCGCTTTCGTCATTTTCAGCTCATCCGGGTTCTGATATAACTGTATCAGTTCTTTAAACTCCGGATCTTGAGCCTGTTGTTGCCTCCATGCGGTAGGCGAGGCTATATGGATAGTACCATCTTCTAGCCGTACCCCGATTCTTTCCGGATCATCGTCTAGGCCACTTCTCCGCTCTTGAGGAGGCTCCGCATAAACTTCCTGCGTCTCCTCTTCCTCTCTTATGTTCGCCTTCGCATTCTCATATACCTCATAGGACCACTCAGCGTCCTCCTGGGTATGTAGCTCACAACATATCCCGTGATCCGGGCCTTGTGGACTGTACCGTAGACCTGTGCGGTCATATCGGACTCCACTCGCCATCTCCATCGCCTCAATGTGGCTGACCTCATACACCTTGTCAGTGGACAAGTCTGCCATCTCCACCGTGGACACCAACGCCGATACTTCTGAGTTAAACTCTAGCCTAGAGAGGCTATCAGCGACCACATTTCGCTTTCCCGGTAGATGGACCATTGTAAAATCGAAACAAGACAAGAACGCTTGCCACCGCGCCAGCCGTCCAGTCTGTTCATGATTCATCAACCATAACAGGTTATGATGATCAGTTCTGACAGTAAATTGAGGTCCTCCCCACAAATACTCTCTGAGCCTCTTGAGGGCCCATACTACCGCCAACGCCTCTCTTTGCCTTGTGCAATAGTTTCTCTCCGCCGCACACAACTTCCTACTAATAAACATGATTGGGCGTAATTTCTTCTCCTCATCCTCTTGTTGTAATACAGCCCCAATCGCAAACTTAGATGCGTCTGTATCGACTACGAATTGTTTCGTAAAGTCGGGCATCGTTAACACCAGTCCTCCGTCTTTCGGGTCTTTGTAAATGAGATCTTTGAGCGCATGAAACGCTTGCAAAGCCTCTTCGTCCCACTTCTCAAAGTCTCCAAAATCTATCATTTTCTCCACCTTAGCCCGTGTTGCACCCCAATCGGGTATAAACTGGCTATAGTATTGCGCCATCGCAAGGAACGAGTGCAATTCAGTGCGGTTCTTCGGTATCGGTCAATTCATAATCTCCTCCCTCTTCTCTTTGGATATCGAAACTCGATTATGGGAGATCTCGTACCCTAAGTATGTCACACTCGTCTTGGCAAGTTGATACTTCTTTAGATTGCACTTCAGGCCAAAAGCTCCGATGCGCCTGAATATATCGGACAAATGATCGATATGCTCCTCCATTGTGTTAGAGTATACGATAATGTCATCGATATAGCAAAATGCATATTCTCCCGCCTTCTGTCCCCGCCTTCTCATAAAGCCTCCGTCAGACAAATCATCGTACTGACTGCTCAACATCTTCTGCATCGCCTTCTGGAAAAGTCCTGGGGCTTGCTTGAGGCCCATCGGAAGCACTTTCGATTGGTATATTTCCATACCCACCACAAACGCCGTCAGCCATCTGGACTTTTCCTCCAGTGGTATCTGCCAGAAGCCATTCTTAAGGTCAATGACCGAATAGAATTTTGCATTCCGCAGTACTCTCCTTCCTTCTTCTAATGTCGGGAGAGGATTTCTCTCTTCCTCCAGCACCTTGTTAACACGAGCATAGTTAACTGTCAGGCGCCATTCTCCTCCTGGCTTCGGCACTATTCTCGGTTGTGAGACTATTGAGGATGTTGATCTCTCAATGAAGTCCTCATTGAGCAGCTGTCTTCCTAGCTCCGCCGCTATCTTCGCCTCATGTATACTCAAATTCGCCCTTCGTGGTGCCGGTGACGGCTCCGCACCCGGTATTTTGTAAATAACCGCAGTGAAATCTTCAGGCTTGACACCACCTGCATGTGGAGGGTCAAAAATTTCCTTGTTCGCCTCTAATTTGGCTTTTAAAAGCTCCTTCTCCTTCTCCGTGCCTACTCCTTCTTCCAATATTTTCCGCGCCGCCTCTTGAAAATCTTCATCAGACATCTGCTTATGCTGCTTGAGGGGTTCTCTGTCCTCCTCCAAGCCTAAGTCCTCTTCCGAGACATCATCTAGGCCCGTCTTTTTATACGTGACCGTGTCCGGCTCATCATCTTTACCGAGCTCCACCAGCATGTCAATGAGTCTCGCGTATTGCCAAGGAGCTTTACGGGTGTAAAAACCATCAAAGCATGTGAATGCTTGCGGTATCAATTTCAACTTGTCGAGGTCTCTGAGCTTCCGCTTGTCTGAGTTCCCATACGACAAGCCACCACTAGCTGTTGCTTGCGAGAGGGTACCGGTATAGGATGATCAATAAGCCGGTCCCTTATTTCCTGCGCCCATATCGCCTTCTCATTATATGGCAGGATAATAGTATACGGCTTATTATTTTCGAATAAAGTCCGTAAGCATTTCTTCACTTCAAACAGTGAACGCGGCCACGTGGGCTCGTCACCCCAGAAATCAGTAATAAAACTTTTAATAGTTTCTGGTGGAGTATCCGGGATTCGCCCCGTTCTCCTTGGTACAAACGCCTCCCTTTTTTCTTCTCCTACTTTCGCATGGAAACAGTATCCGTTAGTAATATGGACATCTGTTCCTACTCCTTCCGCGAATCTCGCCAACGACGGGCTTCTTTGTGCGACACATATAATCTCCTCCTTTCGCTTCTCGATTAAGTCATCAATAGACTTTTTGTCCCAATGGCATGTCAGAACTGTGACAGTGCACACTTGGGATTCCCAATTGTCGGTCCAGGACAGTTCATCCGGTTTTACGACATGGGGGTGAACGTACACCTCAAGTGCCTCATGTGCGATGGCCATCTTTTTGTGATCCGTCGCTAGACTCAGCTCATAAGCCTCATAAGAGTCAGTAGCGTTGAAGGGATCAATATCGTTCTCTTCTCCTCTTTTTACTCCATATATCACTCGCCGTGCGGCGCAATCAATCACAGCCCCCATCGTAGTCAATTGGTCATACGATAGTAATATTGACCCGTGGTAACCGGGGACGACATAGAGGTCCATACGGTATACTCGTGCGGATTTCAATTTAAAGGTCAGTGTGATGATTCCCGTGATATCCGTCCGGCTGCTCACTCCTTTGAGAGTGCCCGTTGACTTTTTCATAATTCCGTCCACCCAGTCCCGGTATCGATTTAAAAACTTCCGGCCGACAATATTAATATTCGCCATCGTATCATTACCAACTTTTAATATTGTCTTCAATGTTTCACAATAAAGTTCCGTATAACACAGAGCATCGGGCCTGTGTATATTGGCTGCGAGAACAAGAACTTTACGTTCCAAATTTTGGAGTCTTGTCCCTAAGTTTTTCAACTCCTCCTTCTTCTCCTCCTGCTTCACCTCATTAATATTTTTATTATTCTGCGGTACTGGTGCGTTTACTATTTGAGCGACATTGTCTTGTGGTACTTGAGTACACACATTGTCTTTTTGCTCGCCACCCGCCGCGACCGTAGACATTGAGTCTGTTCGTGGTTGTTTACATTGTCTATACGTCTGCCATTGGCCTCCTCGCCTCCATCGCAAGTCTCGCCTTCCTATTTGCATCAGTTATCATTGGTAACCGTGCTGTATGAACGGGTATGAGACTACCTTGGGGCTGCAGTCTCTGTGTACCCACATCTTTGTTTTCACATAGAGGAAGCGTTGGCCCAGTCTGCACAACAGCATTAGAAAGCACTGTGACTTTAGGGTTAAACTTCACAGTCTTCTCCTTCCTCTCTTCTTCCCCCTCCAGTCATTCCACCACCTTGAAACGATTACCTTGAGTAGTGTCCGGGTAGGATGACGTATCGGTCTCCGAGGCAGTGTTGCAGGCCTGAGCTCGACCGAAATTTGGGTTGGAGCTTGCCCACGAGCCTCCTCCTCCTCTGGGTGGGGGGCTGGAGCTCGAACAGCTCTCCCTCCATAAGGGGTATATCCCCGACCTCCTCCTTTTCCTCTCTGAGGGGTTCCCTGCCACCTCGAGGCTCCTCTCATGTTCCTCGTCCTCGTCCTCCTCCTCCTCCTCCTCCTCGTCCTCCTGCTCCTGCTCCTCCTTCTCGTCCTCTTTGAGAGGCCTTTAAGTTCTTTTGTCTCTCCCTTTCCTCCTTCTTCTCCTTCATCCTCTTCATGTAGGTAATGATTGCATCTCGTAACTCCTCATCATCACACATATTGGCATACCAACCTTCGTTCACAGCGGCAATCTGAAGCATATTGAAAAAGCCAGGTTCCTTGCCTTCCGTCCTGCTCAGAAAATTTGCCCTTGCTGTTGGGTTCTGCCTATCATGATTGAAAGAGCAGTCTCTGTTCTCCATCTGTGCCTTACACTGCAAGCCCGCGAACCACCTCCAACATGCGGTCTTCAGGTCTGGCTCTCTCTGTCTCTGCCAACTCTGTTTGTGTACGTGGCTTGTGCGCCAACAGGTACACCGCCTGCCTGTGTCGTATGTGCCTCCGTGAGCGAGTCTATGTTTGAGCATGCACTCATCACTTCTTGAAACAGTGCTGACGGAGCAACGCTTTGAACCGTATTTTCGAACACGTGTGTCTTGAGGAAGTTCTTCACTGTCTCAAATATTTCAAATCTTATGAGAGTACCAGTGCAGAGATGCTGGTATCCATGAGATTGAAAATATGAAATGAGTGTGGCCACCGCCAGTTCACACTGAGCGTCTAGGCCTGTTGCATTGTTTCTCTTAATCTCCTCCTTCTTTCTCAAAAACTTGTACTGTGTCAGATCGAATCGATCCGAGACTAGAGATTGGTCAAAAACAGTAACAAGGGCCTCGTATTCCTGCGTTTCGTCGCAAGGAAAAGCCTTCATGCAGGCATTGATCTCTTTGAGCTTGCTCAAAAGCGAAGCATCAGAGTCTTTGTCTGAGCTCGTCTTGGCATATAGCATGAGACTTGCCACTCCTCCTTTATTCCCCTTGAAGGCATTTATGATGTTCTGTCTGTCCTTCTTCTCCGTGTTTGTGACCACCACCGTAGTTGAGCCCGAGGGTGCAGGGGCTGGTGGGGCAGGAGCTGGTGGGGTCAAACATGTCGGAGGGTGTTTCTTTGCACCACTCACTTTTGCTTTCATTCTTTCCAGTCTCATCGTCTTCTCGAACTCCTCATTCTCTTTCGCCTTCTTCTTCTCAGATATCACCAGCTTTTGAGCATGAGTGATAAAGGCCACCAATTCAGAAGCAGATCTGAGAAAATTATATTTCTCCACATATTGGTCAACACCTGCTTTGTTGGCGACCGGTGGTGCGTTACTAAGTGATTTAAGGACAGAGTGATCCTTGGTAGGAATCCATCTCTTCCATGCATCCTTATGCAGTAACGCACCCATCAACAGTCTGATCTTGATCAGAACTCTGTCTGTCTTCTCTAACTCATCAATCACAGGATGAGTTTCTCCTGCTGCCTTAATGCTTTTTTCCATCTCTGCCTTCCCCTCTTCCAAGGCCTTCATTTCCATCGTAAAAAATGAAATATGCCACTCGAGTTTTTCGAACCCAGATTAGTCTTCATTTTTATTACATCTACTGCCTCCTGACCAGTCGCGAGGAATCTGGCCGTTGCTCTTGGGTTTGTGTACTGGAGGTAACCCTCACATCGTGGGCCGTATGTACGTTCCCAAATCAGGGTTTGAGTGTACACCCCAAAGATAACATCGAGTAATTCAAGGTGGGTGTGTGTGTCCCCAAACTTGATATGCTGTATCTTCTTTCTCTCTTCTGGATCAGAGACCAGTTTGCAGAGAAGCTGTGCTGTGTTTGATAATAGGATATAGACATCCTTTTTAGCACGACTTTTCTCTCTTCTTTGATCCTGAGGGATCCACACATAGGTATCCTTCTCTACCACCATCTTGTTATCAAACTCTTCTTTAGTGAGGTCATAGTGGTCTTGCATCCACTGTTGTTCCTTCACTGTGATCTCCTCTCCATCACTATGAATCAAGTCGATCATTTTTCGTCCTCCTCCTCCAGTGTAGGCAGGTGGTAAGGGATTACCATATGCTCCTCCTCCTCCCGTCTCTTCTTGTTCAAATCCTCCTTCATCTTCGTCTCCTCCACATCTTCCTTCATCATCCCAGCCCTCTTCTACTCCTCCTCCTACTCCTTCATCTCCTCCTCTCCTTCATTTAATCCTCCTCCTCCTCCTTCATTCAGTCCTCTTCCTCTTCCTCCTTCTTCTTCTTCTTCTCTTCTTTGTTCTGCCTCCGAGAATTCACTCACTTCGGCGGTCTCTGTCGACATGTCGTAGTAGTGATCAACAGTAGGACAGTGTCAGCTCCTATGTTTGGTTTTTGTTCGTTTGTGTTCTGTTCCTCCTTCAGTAGATTGACTAGTGAAGAGAGAAACTAATAGAGATGGTAGGATAAGATTCACTGTCCTCTATGAAACACTGTTTGTATGTTTGTTTTTGTTTGAGAAAAATAGTCTTTGAGACTTTCTCCGATTTCTTGTTCTCCTTACTCAGATTACTTTCTCCTTTTCTATATTGTATCTAGTATGAAGCACTTGGACCTACACACAGATAGTAATAGAGAAGCTAGAAAAGCTCTCCTTGAGAAGTCGACAGTCGGTCGGATAGGTTCTCAGACCTACCTTTAGAAAACGATCAGAGATTTGCAAAAATACTCTGACGTATGTGTGAGATAATGCAGATAAATGCACAAACTAGAAGGGTAGAGTGTTGTGCTCCTGTCCCTATGCTTGTTTGTGTTTTGTTTGTGTTCCTTCACTCTTCTGTCCACCTCCTTCTTCTTGGTCTCTGTGTGAGAACAGCAAGAACGACAGAGAGTTTGTATCTGATGTCTCCTTGTGAGCACACAGATATTGATTGGGCTAGAGGGTACGAGACACATGCTTGAGATTAATCAAATTATTTGTTTTGTGAAAGAGTTATGAGGGAGCTGTGTTGGAGTATTTGTTTTCGTCTGACGTCCCCGTGTGAGAGAGGTCAGTGAAAATTCACTCTGTTGCCTGTGTGGCAAAGCAGAAAGAAATCACCCTAGTGATGTGGACTCCAAATGTAATGCCCCCAACGATAGCTCGAAAAAAGTCGGTAATATAACTAAACACAGTTCTCAAGAATGAGAATGATGTCTCGTTGTATTAGCTCAGTGAAGCCAAAAAGGAAATCTGCAACAGACCAGGAATAAAATGGCATCAGGTCCAATCCGGACAAATAATACTGAAAAACAAGCTGGTGCACCTGTCACCAGGAAAAGGTACTTTTTACCTGCTATCCCGGGGGGTGATGCCTACAGTTCTTCTCAAATGGATATGGCCGGATGAGACACGCAAAAAAAATGCTGAGCACTTCGTCTGAAAACTAGCCGTTGTCAATTGAGCTTTGTGCTTCATGCGAGTCACTGCTTTATCATGGACTGATTAATATAATAATATAAAATACGAAGTTCAAGAAAGGTGAGATAAATGTTGGAGCATTATGCCTCTGCCTCTTGAGTGTCGTTGGAATATTATCATTAAATGATGCAATTATATTATTATTATTATTATTATTATTATTATTAAATAATAATGATAATAATAATAATAATAATAATAATAATAATAATAATAATAATAATAATAATAATAATAATAGTGCTTCTCTGTCAATGGTTGATGCATTTCTGCACATGCGCCTCCATCGTCTCACCCGTGAGGGGAGTACGAAGAATTGACGATAAGCTCTAATGACACCCCCGCAAGGGCAGTTCCAACACTTCCAGACGGGCCGGTATGTTCAATGAAAATACTGGTCCAGAAATAGACCGGTATGTTCAATGAAAATACTGGTGGCACCGACGGGAATCGAACTGGCGACAGGGCCCAGATGGTAGAACTTGACCACTGGGCTATCACGGTGTCCAAAATAATAATAATAATAATAATGATAATAATAATATCATTACATTAACAACAATATTATTATTACATTACGCGCAAGGAACCTCTCGGTCCGAGCTCTAGTCTTGCCTTTGTCTTCTTCTTCTTCTTCTTCTTCTTCTTCTTCTTCTTCTTCTTCTTCTTCTTCTACAAGGCTAGGCATGTCCCTGTCGGATGTGTGGGGTCCTAAAAAATGCAGCAAAATCGCCCAACTTTGAGCCCATTTCTTCTCAATAAATACATTTGAGCTATATGAAAAATGCTGAGCACGATTGACGAAGAATGAGAGCAAATTGGATTGACGGGGTGGGGTGGGTGGGGGGGGGGAGGGAGGGGGAGGGGGGAGGGGGGCGGGTTGGTTTG